>VYZQ01068588.1:0-10721 GCA_013400655.1 Mystacornis crossleyi
AGGAGTTCATAGGCAAATGTATTCATAGAAACAACATATTTCTATGGGGTGTTTCAAATCTTTGGAAAAGAAAAATCAGGTTGGAATTAATCTCAAATGGAACCTGTTCCAAATTATGAATTTGGCCAAAGAGGGAACAGGATTACAGGGCAAACCAGACTTATTGAAATGATTTCCAGGTTGTCAGTAAAAACTATGATTTTGTGTAAGGCCGTGCACTGCAGCAAAATTCACTATCCCATCCCCCAAAAAGATAAAAATTTCACAATTTATCCTAATTTATCCATTCTCATAAATTACAGGTGTCATAAGTAATGAAGCAAAAAAGCTTTAAATGAGCAAAACTCCACCTTCTTCTTCTTCCTTAAGATATTTTTAATCAGTGAGTATGGCTCATCTAGAAACAATAAAAAATACTTTAGGCCACAGTGAAGAAAGGTACCCGTTTACTGCACAGAGATTTCTGTATAGAAGTTGAGTCAGTTTGCCTTTTGAAAATTTACTATGGATTGAGCTGAAAATTTTTCTTGCAATCAATGGCTAAGAAAGCTATATATTAAAATTATCCTGTTTAAATGGTAGACAAGCATTGGATGAATGATAGGTTGATAGATACAGATTTTGGATGTAGAATGTTTTTCTAAATAATGAAAATACTGATAACAAATACAGATGATAAATTTTATATACAGAGTTTTCCACAATTTCCATCCTAGTTCTTTCTACTGATGGTTGTATAAGGCTTTCTAGAAATAATGACTTGTCAACTTTTCAGCATTTTAACTTTTCACCATTTTAACTATTGGAATAGGTGAAGTTTTCTGGAACTACTGTATAAAAATAGATGAGAATGAATGTAGCAAAGCACAAATAGAGATGGAGAAGTTTTTGTCAAAATTTTCAAATTGATAAGAGCAGCTTCTAATTAACTTTAGAGTATTTTGCACCTTCTTAGATGTCCAGTTCCATTCACCACCGAAGATATTTTAGTGCTTGAATACTCTTGTGCATCTAAGCCTAAGATGATTGGCAGAGAGCAGATGAGGGTCTGAACTGAGCAGAGAATGGCCTAAAAATAGGGACTTTGTGAGGAGGTAATGGTAGACTGAGGGTCTGCTCTCAGAATAGACTGTCAAGAAAAAAACCCTGTTATTTTCACTATACAGGGTAAGGTATATTCCTTTAAAATATTTAATGTCCTTGTTCTTAAAAGAGCTGTAAGAGTTCTGAGTCATGCAATGATTATTTTATATAGGAAAAAGAGAGATTGGTTTAAACAACTGCTGATGTCTTTAAAGCAATAGGATTATAACTAGTGAAGGTTAAAAAGATGTTGCTTTTATGCAACATGATAAGATAGCTAAGAAGTGGAGAAGAATGTGGCAACCTGGCAACTTGGTTATCATCAGGATAAAGAGTCCTGTATTCACTAAAGATATGGTTGCAGCATTTATTAACATCACTGCATCTGCCTACTTGCTCATAGACATTTACTGACCCTTAAAGAAACTGTGGACATTGATCCCATTGCCTCTTTTCTCCTCTTGCCTTACTGTGGGTGTAAAAGTTCTATTGCTTACCCCTCTCCTTCGCCTCTTATTTATAGAAATGGCAGCCTTCAAAAATTGAAACGGTGCCTTTTTGTTCTGGGAAAATGTTGCACATATCAAGGGCACATTTAAACAGACTATGTTCTTGGAGATCTTCAGCTGAGTATTTTCTGCTCATCAGCTTTTCTTTCCTTCTTTTCTTTGGAAAATCTTGTATAAAAAGATTTATAGCACTTGGTGTTACTTGGGGGAGGGGGGAAGGGGAGGAAAGGCATCATTAAAAAAGAAGAAAAATGTGTCAAAACATTATTGTGCCTTTGAATTTCAATTAAACAATCAAAAAAAATTCCTACTTCAGATCTGTGGCATTTTCTGTATCTGAAATGGACTTCATTCATAAAAGCTCTCACCTTCTGAGAGGCCTGCTTGAATTACCTGTGTCTCTGTGCCCTTCCTGCTGAAGTGCTGATTGAATGCTAGTAGATAGAAAAGCAGACCTTAGGAATGTGACAGACAGTTCACCCTCTAGCTTGTATTCTTGTTACATACAGACTCACTTTGTCCAAACCAGTAAGATGTGTTCTGAAAGGAGCCTCCCTATCACCAACAGCTGATATGCACTTTACAGATGTAAATTTATTGGTGCAGTTTTAACATCGAAGCCCCAGTTCATGTTCAGCAGGTACAACACTAATTTCAGGAACAGTCAAGACACATCTAATTAGAATAAAATCCATAGAATGCATACAACTTTTTAGTAAGAGTTGCTGAAGCAGGTTAATTGGGAATTCCCCGGTGACAGACGATGTGTCTCATGGTTGCATTGAAATGCTCCTCGGTGCAGTAAAGTAGTCTCTAGCACTCAGGAGGCAGGGATCAGTAGGGTTTAACAATTTGCAGTGAGATGAAAGTTTCAGAAACGATTCTCTCTTCTCTGCTTCCAGCATTAACTCTGTTTGGAGAAAAACAGTGACAGAGGTGGCAATAGCAGTCTATTTGCAAACCATCAGATGCAGAACTGTTTGTCAGGGGGACTGATTGCTAAGGTAACATGTAGCAGCAACACCAGCTAGTCTAGACTTCCATGAGCAGCTTATCATGATTTCTGTAGTCCCTTCAGTTTACATTTAAATTCAATCAGGAAGAGCATGATGGCACAGCTGGAATAGCCAACAAGCCAATACTGAAATGTCCACTCCACTTTCAGGAGAAATCAGTTCATTGCTAATTTGTTATGCTTGAGGTACTCATCATATAAAACAGGATGTGGAGACAAAATATACAACCATTGCAGGCATGCTGGTTTTCACACAGTCAAGGGAGACCAGCTCCTTTTTTCTGGGCAGAGATCTCAAGAGCACTGCTGGTACCATCTGGTGTGGGGCAGGGAAGGATTGATATAGGTCTTTAGCGAGGGATTAGGTCATCTTGCCTTCATATATAGATTTGCCAATATAGCCATTTACATCTGAACAGTGAGTCTCTGCTGGGTTTACATTACTGTGTCTGCTCTGTATTGTTAACCCCATCTGAATCAGACAATTTCTGGAGGATAAGATAGTTGCTTAAGCACTCCAAAGATTTTTCTTAGAAGACAATCTTAGGCAAACCTGCTGTGAAAAAATCTTTTCCCCTCAGACTAAAACTTGTCTGACAGAAGAGTAGCCAGTTGCATATCACCTTGGAGACACAAAGGATCAGTGGCACATTGCTGCCTGGAATGTGACTTTAGACCCAAGTGACATGTAAACATGAGCATGATGACTTTGGTTATGGGAGCAGTGTCAATATTGTCTCTGTTTGGATAAATATGTCTAAAGTGTGCAGACTCCTTAGAGATTCCCAGCACCTTGGCACATCATTACAGCCACCTTTAGAGGAGCGCCTAGAGGACAGGATAGAATGACAGTACTGCTAACACAAGGTATATCTCTGGTAGAGAAAGGCCTTATGAAAGATACATTCTGGGCAGTCTGCCACAGAGTGTGTTTTTGTTGTTGTTTTGTTGTTTGTTTGAATAAGAGAAGAACTTCCTTGCTGTAAGAGTTATCCTGCTAGGTATGCCGGACACTAGACCTCGGGAGACTACATGTTCTCAGAGTGGGGCCTTCAATTCTTGTTTAGTGGGTGCTTAAAGGATGGACTAATACATGGAATAGCAAAAGTGAGCATTGTTTCTAACTGTGGCCAGAAACATGAGTATAAAAGTATTTCTGAGTCAATGTTTTATCATCCCATCACAGAAGACAGACTTCATGCCTGTGATAATGTTAGGCAAGGTGAAAGTGACCTCCAGTTAGGGTCGCTTCTTGTCAGCACTGCACAAAACTCTTCTGCAAGCTACAGCATGACACAATGACTCAAAAGTCATTTGGGATACTGTCGTTGAGGATGTATCTGAGAATGTAGTAGCTCATAGCTAATTGAAGGCATTTATTATTTGGACTTACTCGCCATATGACAGGAATTAAGTTTCAATTCCCTTTTTCCTTAAAATAAAAAAGCCTTAAAAAATCTCTTCCCTTCAGACATTTGAAAATGCCATTCTTACATATAAAATGTTCATTTTTGATTGAACTCCCTTAGTGGCCTAGATATCTAGGTGGAGAACTGTGAGACTAATGGCAGCAAGGCATGCAGATCAAAGGTAATTCATGTACTGTCCACAGACAAAACTGCTTGACTGCAGTTCAGGACTGGGAAGTTTTGTAACGTGTAGGTGGCATATGTTTTACACCTATGGTAGGTGGACACTGTTCATGATACAACATGCATAACTCAGGCGGGTCTGGGGATTCAGAGAGTCATTTCCCTGCTGACAGAGCTGCTGAGCAGAGTGTGGCCATCTGTTTGGGGAACCCTTCTTAAAAAAAAAAAAAAAAACACAGACCCATATCTACTCTTGCACAACAGAGTGCTTTTCCCAAAGGAATTACTACTCTGATGTTGGCAGAGAGTAATTATTGGAAGAATAATCAGGTCTCTCAATGGTCATTTACTTTTGGGACAGTCATGGTAGCCTCCACTGCAAGGGTTCTTGTGACATCTTCAGCTGGATTCACTGAGACTCTGCAAACTATTGTTCTACTCAATTTTTATAAACCAGCTGTTCTACTATGCAACTGCCCCAGCATGTGTGATCTGTCTCTCAGATGTTTTGACTGCAGACAAAACATCTCTCAAACATCTTTACAACTTAAAAACGAGAATTTCTTCATTTCTGGGTATGATTTCTATTTACAATTTTCCTATCTATGTACAATCTGATACCTTCTGCAGCAGCAACTACCTGGGAATCTCTGGGAGCTCCTATCCAGGGTGTTTAATCAACATATAAATTAGATTAGTCATAGCAGGAGCTGTCTGGGGGAATCTTGAAAACTGTCCAAAATCCTATGGCAAGAGTTCCTGTAAGCATCAGTCAAATACTTGCTTGTGAATGTGGCTAGGAGCTGGTCAATCTCCAAGTCACATCCATTTTCTCAAACCAGATATTTGCATTACATCTGTGCCAATAACTTGCTGTCGAATTCTTGGACTAGTGACAGAGTTCATGTTTTCAGAGTGCTGGGTGTGCATGATGAAGGCACAGCTTTCATTGTCATCTACACCAGAATTACAACTACTGAAAAATTTTTTTTTCACACGTACAACTTGGAATTTTAGTTCCATATCTCTTGCCACACTATGATCATATAGAAAAATTTAGATTTAAAGTATTATAATACTGTTTAATAGTCAATAAAATCCTAAAAATCCCAAAAAGTTTCAGTTATTTCTATTCTGTGTTTAGAATCTCTTTGTTTATGGTAAAATTAAGCAAACAAAAGTGAAGCAGGGAGAGAAAGTTACACAGGCTTGCAAGCTCTGAAGAAGGTCACCTGTTGAAGCTCATTTTTCATGTGCATCTCTCTTAACACCAGCTTGACGCACACAGTCTACAATGATCCCTCAATGATGGTTTTCTCAACTAAGGGGAGACTGGCCTAGACAAAAGATGCAACCTAGGCCATCTCCTGAGAGTAGGAGAGAAGCAGCTTTGCTATTAGGCTAGTCTATATTTCCATCATTGTCAAGGATATAATAAAAAACCTATTCTATTTATTTTCTATTTGTTTCTTGTGGTAGATAGAGATGAATGAATTCTGCTAACAGACCTAATTTGAAGTCCCTGGTGCAACAGGCAGCATTGCTGTGCAGAAATGTTAGTAGAGAGATGAAAGACTTTTTCTTATCGAAATATGCACGATAGGTCCTTGGGTGTGTGTGAAGGGATATTGGCCACACATTTGATGTGGCCACTCACATTAACATGTGAAATGTGTAATCTAGTTATCACCACCTGTTGCTACCTGCCCAAGGGCCCACCTGGCCCTGGGACCTGCCTGAATATGCCCGGGCTGGCCTCTGACACGTGGCTGTAACTTCCCCGAGCTCCCATTGTCCCAAGCGGGGATAGAATTTGAAAGTAGCATGGACTCCCATGAAGCAGAGTCCGATTGGCTGGCTACCACGGGTCCGCCCCCTGCTCGCCCCTTTCCCCGCCCCCAAATAAAGGCAGCCAATCGCAGCCCGCCAGCCCCTTTTCTCCTGCTTCTCCCTTTCTGCAACAGCCTTTCTCGTCTCCTGTTAGGACGGGAGGAATAAAAAAACCAGGAACATAGGCACAGAGTCTGGGCTGTATTTCTACCTCTTTGCTTCTGCTTATGATGCTGATTTAACAGCTCTCACTCGCCGCATTTCGGAGTCATCGCAGCTGCCGGATCGCTCGTGCTGTCTCTCCTGGCAGCTCGAGGCATTCCAGAGCATAGAACGGTGA
This sequence comes from Mystacornis crossleyi, assembly GCA_013400655.1. Taxonomy (NCBI): domain Eukaryota; kingdom Metazoa; phylum Chordata; class Aves; order Passeriformes; family Timaliidae; genus Mystacornis; species Mystacornis crossleyi. The sequence continues at coordinate 6,370 of VYZQ01068588.1, forward strand.
GTCTGCTGATGGAGTGAGCTGCGAGATTCCTCAACCACCCAGTGAGGCCATACCAAAATGCTGCATAGATATAGGTAGTGAGTGCTAGTCACGGTAGCATTTACACAAGCAGTAAACGCCCCTTGACCCATGAAAGTAAACATATACTCAGGCCCTGCTATCAAAGGCAATGTCAGTGTAAGGAGAGCTTTGTTACCATCATCCCTTTAGAACCTGCAACACAGAGAATAATCACATATCTCTTAATATTAGTGGCTGATTAATTTGAGCTTTAAGGGCTATGAGCATGGATTCATGGTTCCAAAGCAATCTTGAGTGTGGCTCTACTGGGGAGGAATCAAGGATTTACAAGCATGACATAAATCTAATTTCTCATAACTTATTACAGATATTGACTTGAGACTAGGAGACAACAGCTGATCATAGAGTTTTGTCTCTTTTGTAAAAACATGTTTCCTTATGTTACTCATAAACAAACACTGAAATTACTCCATAGCTGTTCTTATTTCAGTCCAGGAGCTGTCATCAGTGTAAATTGGTTACTCCATATTTACACATGCACACCTGAAATCAGAAAGAGTTTTGTAGCAACTTCATCTTTATCAAAACTTGAAGGAAAAATAATTATATTTAATAGAATAAAAATTTACTAAATGAAAGGATATGACACTTCAGTTTAATTTTCCTAAAGAACATTCATAGTGCTTGCCTTGTTCTTGTTCCCTACATTTCCTGTCAGTTACATAATGTTGCTTATCGCCGATTCCCGGAGCTGAGAGGAGAGAGAGAGATGCAGCAGGCAGGAATTATGCAGCGAGATTGATTTACTTAATTAATTAACAGCTCTTTTATAGGATAATTTTCTCATAGTTTAATTGGTCAATTGCCTAACCACCCCTCTGAGTGATTGGTCAAACAATATTGAAAATATTTTCTCTACTTTGTACTAAAAACAATTCACAGGTGTCCATAGTTTACAAACTCTACTCATAGCTTCTGTGAGAAACAGAAATTTCACAGAGGATTAGAAAGAAGCAAGAAAAATTCTTGCAAGCCTTTTTCGTGTCCACAACATAACTCCTTTTTTTAGTTCATAGGCACCACCATCAACTATGTTAAAAGTGCTCTTTATTTCTATTGAAATTCAAGGTTTCTGTGCCATGATATATCTTCTGTACATTTTCTTGTGTGGTGTTCAAAAGACAGAATCCGGACAAACGTGTACTTCTGAGCTCAAAATATATTCAGTGGATTCAAGTTTAAAAGTTGATGCAGACACATCATTATAAGAATTAGATATCTTTTTACTGTATTATTTAGAATGCCTATCTTTATAATGGAGGACCTCAATAACTTTTTATTATTTTAGTAAGGTTTGCTAGAAGAAATATTTTGGATTTATGCTTAACCCTGATGTACAGGATGGCACTTTGAACAAGGAGCTCTAAAGGAAAAATTCTTCAATGTGTCCATCAACAGCTTTTGTTAATCTCCAGGCATGGAGGAGTGAGGAGACCATTCCAGATCTGGGGCTGGAGCTTGACTATCTGTCTGCTATGGTATGTGAGCCTGCATAAAGTAAACCCAAATTTTAATGAGCACGGAAAAACAGGAATTGAGGCTAAGGAGAGCTTTTTTAACCAAGAACCTGATATAGATAACTGAAAAGAAAGCACAAAATTGAGTCAGTTTATGGGACTGAAATAAAAGATCAGTTAGTCACGTCTTTTGACATAGAACAGCACAGTAATCTGAGATTAAGCATGAACTGAAAGCCAGAAAATGAGATCAGAAGTGCAAAAGAACCTCATGAATAGGAAGTGTTATTTCTATCTTTCTTGTCAGCCCCCTTTAATTACTGAGTCAACTCTATACATCACTAAAATATCTTCTCTAATCATCCTCAGTAAACTGGCCATCTCAATTAAAATATGCCGAAATATGCACATCTTTTCAGTATAAAAATGTACACGCAAACATAATAAATGTATTAGCAGATAGGCCAATAACTTTAAAATTTTTTTTTTTTAATTGAAAATTCTATTCCTAACTTGGGAGGGTCTAGATCTGAACTTGATATAGATTTAATTAGAATTTTTTAAAAACCAGGTCTTCCCCCTTTTGATTGGAAAATTGTATTCCACAGGGCATATCTCTGCATACCTTGGACTGTTCTGACAGTGAAATTAGTTTATTACAATTACTATGGAAATAAACAGTGTGAACAAACAATTCTGCTCACAGTAGGAGCCTCATATTAGAATGAAATGTGACTTTGTGAAGAACACTTCACAGCTTTAATGTAATACTGGTTGCAAAATAACTATGTGAACATCATAGGCCATTATTTAAGATAAAAATTGACAGCACTTACTTTAAGTAGTCAGGTTTTCAAGTTACTACTTAATGCTTATAATTTGAAAGAATTCAAATAACTTTGGTTAAGACTCTGACCTAGCAAAGAATCCCCATAGGACACTGAGGCTCATGTACAAAAAGTTTCTTGCTAGATCTGAATCTGAAGGATCTCCTTAACAAGCATTTGCTGAATGTCATTGAAAATATTCCTAGCAGCCTATTTGAGAAATTCAGTCCTTAAGAACTTAATCTGACACTAGCTATATATTTGGAAATCATACCCTCCTGAGAACACAGAAGGGTCTCTGTGAAACTTAAATTTCATTTAAGAGCTTGAGGCTTAATGAGATTTTAAACATTTTACTCCCACAAAATATTGCTTTGGCACAGCTATTCCATGGGTGGGGTCTTTTCCATTCACACTCAATATTTTTTTAATAATTGCAATTACTTTTTCCTTCTACTACCAAGTAAAATAGAGATTCAAGGCAGATGAATTTTCATTAAAATTTTATATGCAGTCAGAAAAGTAGTGAATAAATACTTTAAAAATCAGTAACATGGAAAAAGTTCTAAAAAAATTAATTACTCTATTAATTAAAACACTATAAGCATAAGACTGGAATGCTAAAAAGAAGTAGATATATTAAAGGGGACAGATACTTCCCTAGAAAACAATGATATATTTATTTTCCACAGTATATGTAGTTCTTCTCATAGTTTTATAGAAAGGTATGAAAAAAGCAAAGGAAATAAAACCCATGTGTGACCAATGCCCTTTTCTAAACACTGTATTTTTAAGATTTCTATAATTTATTATTTATTTATAATAACAGCAAGAGTAACTTTTAATACTCAGTAAAACACTGATGCTGGAATGAGACATTTCATCAGAACATTCAATGGTTCCTGATACCCCTCTTTTTGTATATCTATAAATATAGTGCTTTCTTCCTCTTTAGGTATTGATGTATTGGAAAATGCAAGAAGTGAAAGAAGAATGAATGATTGTTTAAGCATTGCTGGCTAGTCTTAAATGATTGGTTCATCAATGTTTTAAAAAGATTAAACATTTAACATTAAATTGCATTTGCTATTCAATTTATAGCAACATAAAGAGAAATTAGTTTTAATGTGGTCCATCCCAGCACTAGGTGTTATGGAAATGATCTGTGAGAGGCTCCCTAAATCCCCAAGTTAATATTTTAACAAGACATAAGAGAATGAAAGAAATGAGTTTTATCTAGATAAAATATTGAGGGACCAATCCTGGTGCGATTACCACTGAGAAGTAAAAAAATTCTCACTCTTAAGTAAGGCGGAGGAAGGCTGCCTGCCACAGGTAATTTGGCAGTGGCTGTGACTACGAGGGTTTTTCAGTAATTGTTCAGTTTTCTCTAGTGCAGTCTTTTGTAGGAAGCTGGGTGTATTTGTCTTTGGCAATGTCCAAGACTCAACATGTTTTGGAAGTGTTCCTGTTCTGGTCTCTTGTTCCTCTGTCTGGGCTCCTCCAGCATTCATTGGTTACAGCCCTCTCCCCATCCATGAGGACAGGGGTTCAGCCTGTTCCTTCTTGGTGGCCATGATCTCCAGGAGTTCACAACAACTCAGAAAGATGCTCTTTCAAAACACATGGAGGAAGTCTCTGTATCTTAACCAAGAATTCCTGTTGGTTTTTTCTTTTGTTTCTGCTTTGTTATAAATTAAAAAAAAAAAAAAAATTTACAGAAGTTCCCTTATTTATATTTATACATGCATACTGTTGCTGTGTCCCACAGCAGTAGAGGGGAGAAGAGAGAGATCCGGCAGGCAGGAATGGTGCAGCAAAAGGGATTTATTAAATTATTTAACAACGCTTTTATAGACTTTTTACTTCATAGCCTAATTGGTCAAGAGATCAGCCACCCCGCTGTTGGGGCTCACCCTCTCTTCCCCTGGGGGAGATGGGCATTGGTGGACGCTTGGTGGAGTATGGGGTTTCCTTCTCCCTGTTC
>VYZQ01068626.1:0-12926 GCA_013400655.1 Mystacornis crossleyi
CTGTCTCCACTGCAGAGGTGCTCATTATCTCCGTGGCCTCCTCCGGACCCGCTGCAGCAGTTTGGGACACGGCTGTTCCTGCACAGCCCCGCGGGCGGGGACCGGGGGTCCCTCAGCCCCGGCACCGCTCCGAGCCCCCTCCGCGGGGTGAAGCGCGGCCCCCACAGCGCCCCCGGCGGCGAGGCGGCACCGCGCGGGACGGGCGTGTGGCACGCTGGGAGATGAAGTCCCGCCCGTGGGCTGCGCTCCGGCAGACGGCGGGTGGGGCCGGCGCCCCGAGGACTACAACTCCCGTCGTGCCGCGCGCGCGCCCGCCCTGACTGCGGCACCGGGGGCTGAGGTGGGCACCGGGCACAGACCGCAGCTCCCCCCGCCCGGACCCCCGTCCGGCCCCGGCAGCGATCCCGGGGAGCGGCGCGATGGGCGGGGAGGACGAGATCGTGCGTATCGCCAGGCGCCTGGACAAGATGGTGGCCAAGAAGAACGCGGTGAGTGGCGGCGGCAGGGCCCCCGCAGCCCGGTTGGGGTGGGGAGCCGCCCCCTGCCCCGGGCTCTTGTCTGGCGGACGCGGCCCCCTCTCCGCAGGGCCCCCTCCTCGCTGCCGTGCTGGTGGACCCCCACCTCTCCCTCGGTGCCCGTTGTGAGGGGCCTCCCCCTCCCCAGTCCCCATTTTGGGCGCCTCTCTTTCAGTGCCGCCCCGGTCATTACATCGTGCTGGAGCAGAGGCTCTCCCCCTTAAAGTGGGTTTCCCTCCCCGAGACCACTTTGCCCTCTCCTTTCCTCATCCTTTGCGGAGGTGTGCGATCCACCCACTGCCAGTTACAGGGCGGGCAGCCCCATGTTTCCCCTTGGGTGCTGTGGGAGCCCCCAGTCCCTATACTGGGGCATCTCCAGCCCACATCTCAGCGCTCCGGGGCTCACCCTGTGCTGCCTGCACGGTGTTCTCCTCCTGGAGTGCATCCTCAGCCCTTCTCTCCTGTCCCATTGGGAGCCCTTGGGAAGGGGAGTGCCCACCAGCACCGGCCTGGGGCTCCAGTTTGCCCTCGGGGAAGACCCCGGTGCTGATGAATTTGCTTCCTGCATCTCCATCCCACACCGGCACTGCTGCTCACTCCCGTGGCCTCTGGAGTGTGCAGGGCTGGCCAAGCTGCTGTCTGCACTCGGGGAGTCTCGCAGGGTGTGCTGTGACCCGTGTGACAGCCTGGGGGGACAGTAGCCGGTATTTTCCAGCTTAATGGGATAAATCAGTGATTGTGGGAACACAGTGTCATGCAAGTGCTAAGGCAGAAAGCTGACAAGGGCTTGTGATGGAGGTAGGCTGTACCTCCATCTGTGTTTGGGGTGGGGGAGAGGGATTTTGGGGCTGGGGAGGGGTGTGGGGAGTGGGAGATGATGGGCGAGGAGAAGGGGAAGGGATTAGAGGAGTGTTATATTGGTGTGGTGGGATGCTGGGTGCTGTTATCACATGAACTTTTGGATGTTGGACTGGCCCTGCCAGCTGTGGGTAGGGCAAGCACTGTCACTCCTGCCACTGTTGGAACAACCCAGGGAAGCGTGTTTGGGTTAAAGCACAGCCTGCGATGCCTGTCCTCGTTGGTCGCAGGTTTTGTGCACCGGTGTTGAAATAGGAAAGGAGCAACTTTGCAGAATTTGCTTCCAGCTTCCTTGGGAAAGAGGCAGCTTCTTACACGAGGGGTATGCAACGTTTCCTCTTGGCTGGCGTTTGAGATGGTGCTGAACTGCAGCACGTTGTGTGCTGGCTAATCTGAGAACTCTTCCTGCAGGACAGTTTCCTGGAGTACCTGTTTGTTGCTGTAGTTTTTTCGTGGATCCTCATTTGCTGCCGTTGTGCCAAATGACTCCATTTGGAGTCAGGAATCACCGGGTCACTTTGTGTGTTCAGGGCTGGAGGAACGAAAAGGTGTGAAACTGCCTGAGGGGGAAGTCAGTCGTTCTGGGTACGGTAAATGTGTGTGGTTTATGCTGGTGTGAGATGCTTATGCGCACGCTGAAAGCTTTGACTCTGCTTTGATTTTGGCATCTGTTCTGTAGGGTGGATTGCAGCTGGGTTGCTTCCTGGGATGAGTCGGAAGCAGCCCTCCTGCATAGGGAGGACGGGATGTGAGGGCAGGGCTGTCAGTGCAGGCGGCTTCGCTTCCCTACGGTGGTGGCTGCGCAGGCCCTGAGCTGCAACTGGGTTTGGAGTGGTCGGTGTTGTAAATGAGCTGCTAAATGTGAACACTGGAAGCCTTGTTTGAGGGAAGGGGGTTGGGAGGAAAGAGCCAGCTGAATGGAGACAGGCCTACGCCAGGCTGGGATCTGCTAGAGGGAGACAAGTGATTTCCAGTTCTCTGAGTGACTGCCAGTTTTAGATATCTATAGATCCCTAGTCAGATTTTCTCTGGTCCTGGGTTCATGGATGATGTAAGGAAGCTTCACAGAACAGGTTTCAAGTGATCAACTCTTCAGCATCACAGCTGGCTTTGCTCCTGGTTTCTTGTCCTGAGCAAAGTGGGGTATTAATATAAAAACTGGGAAACAGCTACATGGAATCATTGACACTTGTGATTCAGAGTGTGTTTTTCAGGTGTTAAAAACGTTCAGCTTGCCAGGTGGGAATAATAAACTAATGCTGCACTTGTACCATACACGAGCAAAGACCTGTAGCGCTCCAGTGGTCTTCTGTTTTGCCCATTCCAATAATTCAGGTGCCTTCAGGTTGCAGGATCTACTGTCTGTGTGGAACAGCAATGCCAGCAGTGAGCTTGCTGATGTTTCAGGGAACGCTTGTTGGTGTTCTTCCTTTTGAATTAAACTTTCTGTGTCTATTCCCAAGCTGTTGAATTTCTTTACTAAAAGCTGAGGCACTCATTCTCTTTCTCTTTTCCTCCCCAGGAAGGTGCAATGGATTTACTGAAAGAACTGAAAAGCATGCCTATGACTTTGGATTTACTGCAGGTGAGTTGCACAGTTACGGTAAAAAGCTGAAGTCTCCATCTGGATGAGTTCAAAACGTTGTCTGAAAAACCTTGATAGATTTCCTCACACTTCTTGCCTCATGCAAAGCATCAAAATAAACATGAAATCCAATAAAATAGTGCTGAAGTTGGGTTTTGGACTGGCAATTAAACAGCTCTGGGTCACCATGTGCGTAACTGCTCAAATCTTGTTTTTAGTCTGCGAAAAGAGGAAAGGCTGGGTTAAAGTAGCAAGGACAGAGGGCAATCGTGGGAGAAGTTCTTTGTAATGGTGATATTCAGGACACTGGGGAGAAATGAGCAGAATTACAGTCTGGAGGTTGTGATGCATCTTGGAGTTTTTCACTCTAAGCTTGAATGCCACTTATAAATGTGTAGGGAAGGGATTTGTGGGTGATTGGATGTGTCTTCTGTTCAGTTGTGGAAGCTGGAGAGCGTCATCTCGCTCTTCCAAAGGTGTAAGGGTCAGAGAATCATTCTGCAAGCCCTTGGGTACTCTTGTCTTGGTCATGGCTTGGACTTTGTCATGGTTATGTGGGATTTCAGTTAGTAACAAATAATGAATCTGTTGTGGCGTGATTCACTGGGGTGTTCCCTTGCAGTCCACCCGCATTGGGATGTCAGTGAATGCACTGAGGAAGCAGAGCACAGATGAAGAAGTGATATCACTTGCCAAATCCCTCATCAAATCTTGGAAGAAACTTCTAGGTAAGGAAATCAGCATGTTCCTGTCAGATTCAGCTTGTGAAGAAGCTGGCTTCAGTGGGAGGCTGAGTTTTTTGGGAGAGCTTATCTCTTGATCTGAGTAAAACGTTCTAGCAAATCAGCCTTTACAATTCCACCTTCTGTCTTTCTAGTTTTGTGTCTTATCATGCATCCCCCTAGGTTTAGCTCCTGTTCAGTCAGCTCATCCTTGGAAGAAAGCTTCAGGGCTATTAACTTGTACCTCATCACATGATAATTAGCAATGTTATTTGTAGAAACAATATCTGTGCTCTGAACCCTCTGCTCCCACTTGTGCTCTGTGTGGCATTAACACCATGTGTGCTGTCAGCCTCGTGCAACAGCTCGGGAAGGGAAGTGCTGGAATGCATTTTGGATGGTGAGTTGGAGAAGGATCGTAATTCACCACCTTGTAGATAAACTCACATGGACTGTTTCCAGCTGGGGAGGCTTTCGTGGTTATGGGCTCCCATTTCTTGTTAGGCTGGATGAGTGTTAAAAGGGCTCTTTTCCTGTGCTGCCTGAATTGTCACCTCCTCATCAGATTGGGTGTGTATTGGCTAGGCTCAGACAATTTACTTCTGGGTCAAACTTGTTCTACAGTGTCATGAAAGTCCTCTCCAGGGTTGTGCTGTTGGCTTTCAGCAGCACTTGGGAATCAGAAGAAGCTGTACTCCCTCAAGGACCAGCCTGTACTAGCCCTTCAGCTGGTGTTGGCTGGAAATTCTGTTTTAGTGGTGCTTGAGAGAACTTGATCTAATCCCTGCTCAGCAGCCTCTGAAAGAAACTTTTGTGATGAGGCATGTCTTGTGAGGAAGCTTATCTCCCAGGCAGGGAAGGTGATTGCTCTCTAGTTTGGTGAGGAAGGCTTTTGTTTGATTTAGTTTCTACTTGGAGGCAAGGAGAAGGTCTGTTGGAAAGTATGAAGGCCACAAAGGCGTTTTCTCCTGATTCTTTTTGGGAGAATAATAACTTGTTTTAGGCCAACAGTGAGTAGTGTGAAAACACTGAGGAATATAGGCAGGGCTGCAGCATAAAACCCACTTCTGAACTGATTCCTCTTTTGAACATAGATGCTTCTGAGGAAAAAAATGAGGAGAAAAAGAAAAGCCTGTCCTTGCCAACATCTTCCTCCAAGGAGACTGGTAACTCAAGAGACCAAAGGTAATAGTTCCCTTTTAACAAAGATGACACTGTTAGAGAATTTAAATTTTCTTAAGGCACCTTACTTTAATTTTTATTTTTAAGTGTCTGAGTCAGGAATTTTGTGTAGTCAAATTCCTGGTCAGAGACAGTGGAAGTGTTTCTTCTTCAAGGTTGATCTGTGTGGTGTTATTAATTAAATTTAATGCAGAAATACACATCTAAAAAATACAGTGGCTTTAGTTAGTTTTAAAATTTTATTCATACTTTATTTCATTTTTTTACTCTTGGTTATGTGCTGTTTTTTCTAGTAGTAGAACATTCCACTATTCTTTTTTATGTTGCATTCTTATGCATTTTTGTTTATTTCTAACTTTGAACTCCTTAGAATGAAGATTATTTTTGGCCTTTGCAGTCTCAAGTGATGGATGGGATTGATTGATACATTACTAAAGTAAAACTTGCATTTCTTTGTCCTTGACAAATCCCAGCAGAAGTCCCCTTTTCCCTGTGGTTGATGTCCCCCAGCTGGCAGGTCAGCTGCATGCTTGCTCCTTGCCATGCCTGGAATGCTGCATCCTGTTTCCACTGCCTGTGACTGCAGTTGTTGAGTGCAGACAGTGATCAAAGGGGAGGGGAAAATAATGGGATTTCAAGTTTTATTTTAGAGACTTCTCTCAGCCTCAGATCCCAGGAGGGTGTGTGCTTCCTAGATTTGGCTCTTAAGGGATGTAGCCGATTTCCCAAGTTTGATAGGAGATTTAGAGTATTCAGGCTGTAGTCCTGCTGGCTTGCAGGATTTTCCATATTTGTAGCTTTTGTTGGTCACTTTCGTGTCACTTCTTTATTTTTGCTCAGCTCTTTTAAGGCTTGCACTTCAGGATGAGCCTTTGCAGCTCAACATAGAGCTGCTGATGGAGAGAAGGCTGCTGATGCTGAGCTCCATGACTTTAAATGATTGATATCTTTGGTTATCTTGCTTCCATAAAATGGGAAAAAGAATTGGCTAAATATTTCAATGAAAGGACTTGGGAGACTTCACAGCCAGGATGAAGTTCAGTGATGCAGTGCAGAATGGGAGCCAGGGCTGTCCAGATCTGTGTGTATCTTGTGTGGGATTTCACTCGGAACAGGATCTTGGCTGTAGGCACAGAGGCAAACCCCCCCTTGCTTTGTCACTTATCTTGGGGTATGTGGAGTGGAGCTGTCTGGCTTGTGCTGCTGATGTTCCCTTGTGCAGCCTTAATGTGCTGCAGATACTGCAGTTTTGTGGGGTTTTTTAATCTTTGCTACTTTTTACGTGTATTCAGCCTCCATCTTCTGACTAGCAATGCGTCCCCTTGGCCGTGAAGGCTGAACAGAAGCCAATGGATTAATATAGCCTAGACCAGGAGCAGGGGCCAGCTCCTGGTGTCAGTCTGTTGAGCCAGGCTCTCTTCCGGAGACAGGAATGCTCTTTCTCCAGTCCTGCAAAATGAACTAATAATCTGCATTTTAAAAAATAATAATTTATTAGCAGAGAAGAGTCTCTGTTCTTTGAAGCAGAGGCTGCGGTGGAGTCAGACTGGTTGCTCGGTGTGTGATAGCTGGTTCAGATGAGGCTGCTGTCAGGACACCAAAGAGATCAGTTTGCATTCAGATATTTCAGCCTCTTAGTCTGATAGATTTTGGCTACGCCTTCCATTTTGGTCAGGGAGAAATGTTTGACTAACTCTTGGCCTGAAACTCGTCTTACTTTATGGAGCACAGATGTGGCAATCCCTGTGTAGTGACTGGAGCTATCGGTGCAGGACCTGAAGGCTCTGAGCCAGCCAGCGTGGAGCTGGCACCTGTGAATTGAGATGCTGCATTACTCTAATCCAAAGCATATTCTGTTGTTCTCTAGAATTTCAGACCCATAGTGTAGTACATTTTAATGGGCTGTGTCTAATGTTTCTCTCTCTGGCAGCAAGGGGTTTTTCTTTTCCAGGATTCTCTAAACTGCCTTTATTAGGAGGTTTTGGATCTGTGACCTGAATTTAGCTCTTCCGTGGGATTTTCTTCCAGTGCAGCCCTGAGTTTTGCTTGCAGTCCCTGGCTGCTGCTTTGCCACCATTTTGTTCCAGCATAGCCTTGTTTTATGTATAAACTTTTTCTGCCTGGATAGATTTACAAGCTCTTTCTCCTGTTTAACAGGAACAGTGTGAACCACAAGGACTTCCTGAAATAAGTCTTCTAGGTGTGTTTGAGCTCTATTTCCCAACTATTCTATTTATAAACTAACCTCCAAACCTTAATAAATAATTTTCTGTCTTTGGAATGGCTGAGAAGTCTGTTTCATCTAATTCTTGAGGAATCAGCTCTCATCTGAAGGCATGGATGACGTGTGTGTGTGGAGGCAAATGTATCTTTCCTCATCAGCTAACAGAAATGGGACTATCATGCATCTTGTCGAGCTTTTTTCCACCCCCAAGGAATAAACATCTAAATATTTAAGTCAATAGCATTTGCAGGTAGAACCTTCCTGAAAATCAAATATTACCTCTGCAAGTACAGGTTTGAAGACCTGTGTTGAAGGACTCGTAGTGAAGGTCAGTGTTCTGAGTTCACACTGAGGTCACACACAGGGTTTTGTTCTGGGAGACCTTTGTTTGTTGCTTGCAAAATGACACAAAATTTAAATCTGGAAGAGCTGTTAGGGAAACTTCTCCTGCAGCCCCTTCCAAGCACAGCACAACCTCTGCCCAAGCTGTCCCTAAAAGGCTTTGTTCAAGCTCTTGGACAACCCTAGAAGACCTCAGGGGAAGGCATTTCCACAGCTGCCCTTGGCATTATATCCAATTCATAACTCACCTTTACAGTTTAAAACTTACTCTCAGTCAAAACCTGTCTTACTAAACCCATTTCTACATCCTTCTGTGGATTTTTTCCTACCATCTGCCTTTGTAAGGAGTTTCAGGACTTGCCTCCTTTAAGTTTCCTTGCCACAAACCACCTATGTTCCTTCAGTCCTTCCTTTTACTGTAAGTATGTTCTCTCAGCCTTTTGCCTTTGTCCTTTGGGAAGTCTAATTTTTCTGAACTATTCTGTGTAACATGAGAAGCTGTGATTTTTCAGATGGGTTATTCCTAAATTATGGGTTCTTCCTTAGTGTATGCTCTGGTATATACACCCCCATGAGTGCTGCCTGTGATTTGTGTGTGCTTCTTAAGCACAAAAGTACCTAATGGCAGTTTATACGTTCCAGATGGGAGAAAATCATCATCTAATGGATTATTTACAGGCTAAGTTGTTTTTCTTTTTGTAACATGTGCAGTGTAAATCCTATTGAATGTTTTGAGCTGTTTGGACACAAATCTCTTCTTTAATAGGCTCCTGCAGTGCCAACCAGTAAAACCAGCTGGTAAAAAGGGGTTTTATTTAGCTACTGGTGAAAGAGAAACACAGTGGGCTCACAATACTGTCTCCCTCACAGAGTGCATCATCTCCTTCATCTGAGCAAGAAATCAAAGTTCTGCTGTGGTTTGACCGGAACAATTTGCCGAAAGTTCATTGGTGGATGCTTCTGAAAAGGGCTCGGCGAGGTTCTGAACTGTGGAAATCCAGTAGCCCCAGTGGTGATCTGTGGGGTTTGAGCCAGACTGGATATGACCTTAGTTACAGGAGCTCCTGGGATAAGTCCTAATAGTCGTCTGGCTCAGTTTGTGCAGCAGCAGATTCAGAAGGTTTCCAGCTTAGTGCTGTTTTTTTTGTGGGCTGACTAATCCCTTCCAGGACAGCGTAGTGGAAGTGCTTGTTCATAACAAATTTATTTTTGATGGCAAAGAACTGGCAGTAGTGACCTAGCTTAACAAAAATTGTCAAGCCACTTGGATCTTCAAGGAGATATTGCCAGCATGGCATGGGTGAAATACTGAGGTTTCTCTTTTTTTTCCCTGTCTGTCTCTTTGTGCAATAATGGTACCAGGCATTGGCCATAAATACAGGGTATTTTACAGCCCAGTCACCAAAGCCAGAGCAATCTCTGCTGGAAAAAAAATTGCTGTTCTGCTGCCTAGATTTAGGGGGGAGAACAAAGCTGTAGAAAATCATCTGTGAATCATACTAACCCAGATCTTTTAGCAGCAGTATTTGCACGGCTGACTAACTCCATGTGCAGATGTTAGGCTGTCTGGGTGCACAACCAGCTGAGCTGCTCAGTGAGGTTCCTCCTCTGCATGCAGACCCTGCAGCAGTGATTCAGCCTGCCCACATCATGTGCTGGTTGTGCAGGCAGGTCTCCATCCAGCTCCCCTGGCAGGTGACCCGACTGAGTCACCACAGCAGGCAGGTGCTTGCATTCCCATGCCTGTGGTTGCTTGCAGGTGAAAATGGAGTTATTTTTGAGAGCGAAGCAGTATGTCTTAGTCCTGCAGTAGCCTGGCACCTATGTGAGCTGTGTGAGGCTGTGTAGGGGTGCTCTTCTGTGAGATGAGTAATCAGAGTCTTGCTCAGATTACAGGAAAAAGGAAGAACCTTTTATGTGCTACACTTGGTTGGTGGTGTTTTTTAAATATCAAATCTAAAGGAGCCATTTTCTTTCTTTTTCTTTCTTTGTCTTGGCACAGCAGCTCCTTCTTCTGGAGCTTTCTGCTTGCTTTGTGCTGAGAGCAGTTATGGGCTTGGTGTCCTGCAAAGTTAAAGAGGAAAGAAGCACCGTGAATCTGCACTGCTAAACTGAGAGTGCTGATGGTCTCAGATGTCCTGAGTGTATTTGGGTTACTGGTGGTGTCCAACAGTGATGTTTTCACTTGATGCCCAGTGGTGCAGCAGCTGATAAGTGTTAAATAACACAAGATGGTTGGCAGGGTTGTCCATGGATTAAACCTCTGCTGGCAGCCAGCAGTGTCCACAGGAGAGCTCCTGTCTGGGCTGAGGGCGTTGGCCGCTGTGTTGTGCTCTGTGCTGGTTTGGGACAGTGACTTTGCACTGTGTTCTGACTGGTTCTGTATTATGATTAACAGGATGCTTGGCCACATACCTGCTGCTCCCTTTTCTGCTCTCAGTGGCCCAAACTGACACGTTCTGACAGGTGAAGTTTTTCTTTTAGCTCCAACAAAAGGCAGGAGCCTCCAAAGACTCCGACCACCCCCAAAATCACCACCTTCCCTCCGGCCCCCATCACCTGCGACGCTGTGCGCAACAAATGCAGGGAGATGCTGACAGCAGCTCTGCAGGCTGATGGTAAGTGCTGGGGGAAGTCCTGCATTGCCTCAAGTGCTTCACAGCTCCTCGAGCATTCTGACTGAGACTGTCAATGCCAGCTCAGCTTGGGCACACTGTTCTGGAGCAGCCTTGTTGAAGGATTATTGCCAGCAGCTCAGTCTAGCCGCTGCTCACCCCTTTGATGAACTGGCTGCTGTTGCAGCATTTTCAGACACTTACACGGGGACCTGGCTTGAGCTGGAGGCATGACAGTGTGTCAGGCAATGGCTGTTAAGAACATGGGCTGACTTTGGGTCTTCTGCTCTGCAGCATGGGGTGGTCTGTGCAGAAGTTGCATCTTTCAGGTGTGCAGGGATTTGTTTCACTTTCTAGGTCTTGTCTGGTTGCTGTAAAGTGAAGCTGTCTTCCCTGTCACCCTTGGGCCACAAAGTGAAGCTGTAACTCAGTACATGGACTTTTTAGGAATGGTGCTTTTTCCAGTCATCATCTGCTGTCAGACTCTGCTGCCTTTGCGGACAGGAGCTCCTTAAATATCGTGGTTCTCTGGATCTGGGGTGGAACAGGTCCCTCTTGCACTCAGACTGTGCCATCTCAAGTGAGAGGCAACTGCAGGTGCTCAGCATCTCTGGAAGTTTGAGCATCTGGTTGTGTCCACGTTGCAGATCCCTTTAAAAATTTGGGGTCTAAGCACCGCAGAGTCTTATTAATTTGGAGCCAAGGAATGTAGATGACAGATGGAGAAGTTCATGAAGTCATTATTTCTAGCCTTCCTGTGCATGTGTTTATATGCTGCATTAAATGCTTTGCACAGCTCTTAGAAAAACCCTTTCCATGTGAAATCTTGGAGAGTTCCCTTGAGCCTTTCCTAAGCTCAGCTGTGCCCTACCTTCCCTGCTTTGTGGTGTTGGTTACTGTGCTGGCTGCCCAAAGCCGTGGCAGCTGTGCGCTCTGTATGATGCTGTTTGACTGGTGTGTGGGAGAAGAGGGGAGGAGCAGATAGTCCTGACATGAGATGAGAAAGGAAGGCTTGATCCCGATGCTGCACATCTCCAGCCCCTCCCAGATGGCTGGTCTGAGTAGTGTTATTTCTCTTTGAGGTGAATATCTGATGAAACTCAATTCCTGCCTGTATATGTTGGATTTCAGTTATACTAAGAATATATTGGAAAACTAAGTTCTTGGGCCAAGGCTGTTGTTAGCCTTGTCTCATGCAGTCCATATCCCAGAGAGGCACAGGGCGCAGACTGGCTGCATGGATCTATTTTCATCACTGCCCTTTTCCAAAGGGTCAGAGAGTAGCAAGAGCAAAGGCCAAGATGCCATTTGATGGGAAGAGCATGTGAATCAAGCCAGCAAGCTGACCAGATTTGTAGCTCAGAAATACTGAGCCTGGGCAGCCCTGGCCTGGGTGGAAGCCACTGAGCTCCTGTTTCTGCTGTCTTACAGACGACTACATCGCCATCGGCGCCGACTGCGAGCACATAGCAGCCCAGATTGAAGAGTATATCCTTGCTGTACAGTGCTTCCTCGAGGGCCTGCATGCCTCCAGCAGTGAAATCCATGTGCTCGAAGGAAAAATGGGACTGTCTATGCATAAATGTTCTGCTGCAGCTGGTCAGGGTTCTGGGTCTGGTTCCAGCTCTGCTTGGCTGAGTCCTGGGTCACTAAGGAACTACCAGAGTGGAGTTGGGAGCTCAGGGACAGTAATCCCTCGTTTGTCCTTCCCATCAGAGTGCTGTTTCTTGCTTTTTGATTCTGCTTCCAAATACCTGCAGCTTCCCTGTGGTCCCTGTTGAGGAGAGTGTGTGGATCTAGGCAAAAGCAATGGAAGGGAGGGAGCAATGAGGATCAAATTCCATGCTGATGTGAGATAAGCCAGGAGTTTGCTTGGTTTGGGAATTGTGGGGTTGGAGGTGCAGCTGGGCTCTCTCAGTGGAGGGGTTTGTGGCTGCCTTGCTGAGAGAAAGGGCAGACTGTAGAACGTGAGCACAGCTGAATATTTCCAGCACAGTGAAAAAGCCCAAGCTGGAAGCCCCTGGACTTTGGGATTGTATAAACCTGCTCTCAAATCCAGCACTGACCTCTCAGAGCAGATGCTGCTGTTGGGTCCCAGCACCTCCATCCTGGCAGTCGGGGACACTCCCTGCTCTTCATGGGTGGCTGGGAAGTGCTTGATGCCTCTGGGTTGGTTGCAGGCTCCTTGACTGCCCTTACGCATCTACCAGGACGTCAAGAACACTGACATGAAATACAAAAACCGTGTGAGGAGCCGCATCTCCAACCTGAAGGACTCCAAAAATCCGGAGCTGAAAAAGAACGTGCTGTGTGGGGCCATCACCCCTGAGCAGATTGCGGTGATGACCTCGGAGGTGAGGGAGCCTGAGGAGCAGGGTTTGCTTCTCACAGCGAATGTGTCCTGAGGCTTAGCTAGAGGCAAAGGGCTGGGCTGCTGCCAGGGTTGCAGATTTCTCAGTAGCTGCTGCCGGAGTGCATGGATTGTGCTAGAGTGGTTTGTTGGGCCTTCACATCATCTTGAGGCCCTGGAAATGAACCAGAAACCAGAATTGGAACAGGCTTTCTGTCTTAATGCCGATCTGTCTGGCTGCCCTGTCCTGTTGGCTGTTTCCAGTGTAGTGGGTGTGGTGGTAAAACTGGGCAGATGTGATCTTATTGCCTTTTTTTTTTTTTTTTTTGGGAAGGAAATGGCCAGTAATGAGCTGAAAGAGATCAGGAAAGCCATGACAAAAGAAGCAATCCGGGAGCATCAGATGGCCAAGACAGGAGGGACACAGACTGACCTCTTCACCTGTGGGAAATGCAAGAAGAAGAACTGCACCTACACCCAGGTTGGTTTTCCTGCTCCTGTCTTGGCCTCTGCACAGTCACGGTCACGAGCTT
>VYZQ01068629.1:0-18377 GCA_013400655.1 Mystacornis crossleyi
AAAACACTTGTACCTGAGAGATAACGATGACTCTAAGTTAGCCCAGCCTATGCAGTATGTGGGACTGAAAGAACAGCTGACGCTCAGAGCTGTTTCTCCATGAGAATGATCATTTCTATGTATGCATGAAATTACAGCCCTGTGCGCTGATATTTAGCATCAAGAAATGGATTGGTCAGCTGGACTGGACCTTTAGACTTCTGGCAGGCTCTGCTCTTGCAGGTCAGCAGTGGCAGATGGAGTTAGAGACACAAATTCCAGTCAGGTGCTGGTGTCTCATCCTCTGCCCAGACCCTGGATGGGATGGGGTATAGAGCATCCTCCAATGGTTTGTTCTGTCTCTATGTGTGGCCCTTGCAGCAGAAGGAAGTATCCAAAGTCTCCTTGGGAAACGAAGAGCCTACTGACAGCAAAGGAAGCTTGCCAAGCCTCACAGTGTGTGGCCATATTGGACCTCAGCTTTGCCCATCAATAACACCATTTATTGTTTTTAGAGGGAAAAATATACGTTTGTGAGCACAAGATTTCCCAAGCTGACTGCTTCTTTGGAGAGGGGGAGAAAAGGGTCTCTGGCGTGGCTGGAAGGCACCGCTTTGCTGCCTTCTGGGCCCCTCTAGAGGCATCACATTTCACTCAGGTTGTCATTTCTGGTTACACTTCCAGCCCTTTCTATTAATGGTAGGCAAGAAACAAGCGCCCCTTTCTTCCCACTACAGGACTCGCACGGGTGTGCAGGGGGAAGCCAGCCCCTGAAGAAAGGACTACTGAGGAGGGACAATCCCACTGCACCCTCCTGGTGATGGCTTGGCCACATCCTGCTCAGGCAGAGCGCGCCTGCGAGCCGGCAGCGGCAGAAACTCCGTGTGATACCTGAGCGCTGACCTCACTGGAGACATGACGCAATCACAGAGCTCTCGAGAGAAAGCCCTGGGGACCGGCGGCTTGAACACTGCTGCCTTGTGCCTGGAACAACACTTCCAGTCTTCCAGCTTTAAGAAGCTCCAGTCTGTTGGCAGGATGCTGCTCAGGGCTCTCCGGAGGCTGTGGGACACAGAGGGGCTGAGCGCCGGCTCTGGTGGGAGCCCCAGACTGCACCAATGCCTCTGGGGATCTCTCCCAGTTGTCACCCTGAAGCAGTGAGCAGGGATTTCTGCTGAGCAGGTATTTGGTGTTTCCAGTGGTGTGTTTTACAGGACCAGCTGTTGAATGCAGCAGAAGCAATATCTGCCACTTCCACGTGGCGTTGTGTCCCTCTTTGCTCCTTCTTGGCTCCCCTACCCATTGCAGTTCCCTACAGTCAATGGAGTCACATCCAAGGAGCCAAGTGCAACCTGTGAGTGTTTGAGCACATGCTTTATACACTGACACGTGACTTCAGCTTGTCACTGCTGGCTGCCACTGTATCATCCGGAGCCAGCACGCAACCACCGTGCAATCAGCTTAATCACGTTTTTTTGGTGACGCCCTCGGGTTCATATGAGTGGGATCAGGTTCACTGGCAGGCCTGCCCAGCCCCCTGGGAAGGAGAATAGAGCTTCAGATACAGAGATGGTGAATTTTTTTCTGAAGAGGAGATAAAAACTGTATATTCAAGAAGACTCCTTCAAGAAAAAAAGAGGTAAAGAAATAAAGGGCTTCATCCCACTATAAAAGACAGCAGTCTCATGACAGCTCGTTTCATGTGGCATTTGTTAAATAGAAGCCAGCTCTCTCTAAGAATGGATTTTCCTGAGAAATTCCTACACTAATATATGCAATCTGCCTGTGGAAGGGGTGTTATGCATCCTCTTGGGGCCTCATCCAGCATGGGTGTGAATCTGTCATAGTTCCCTGGGGCTCATCCGGGCTCATCATCTCCAGAAGGAAAACTTCAGGCTTTTGCATGCTTTGCGTATCAGCCGGGCTGTGCTGGCCAAGCTTCATACACGTATGGTGGGGAACTAAGCATGCAAACCACACCAGATATATTTCCTGAGCGTTTAATTCATGCCTAAAGGCTCAGCAACTTTGCTTCTAAACATTGCCAGGCTCCTCTTCCTTCAGCCACATGTGTGATCCAGCTAGAGAAGAAGTTTTAATGGTACCAAGTAGAGAAGCCGTGCTCCATCCAGCAGGAGCAGCTCAGAGAGGAAAGCCCTGGTGTGATCCTAGTCCTAGTTTGGATCTTTGGGCTGAAGGCTGGCAGGATCAAAGAGTTTCAAGATCACAGGCTTCTGGCTGTGTTAGTCAGCTCCAGGTCTACTGAGTGATCCACTGCTTCAGCTGGCAGGCATGAGCCCCAGCAGGGAACACCGTGCCTGGGACTGACCACCCAGCCAGGATCAGGTGTGCTGCAAATGCTGACTGGCATTCGGAGGAGCAGACTCCAGCAGAGATTCTTTAGCCATTGTATGACTCACACGTTGGCAACTGTGAATCTGTCCTGCCTCGTGTGATCTGAGGCAGTCCGTTGTCCCTTGTCATCACAGGAAAGATGGGCTGGGAGACAGACCAACTCAGAAGGGGACTTAGAGACGGAAAGTCTTTGATGAGAGAAAAGAAGCATCCAAATGACACTTCTCTCAGTAATTTTTGCTAATTATAAAGCCATTGACTACTATTCCCAAAGCCTCCCTGCGTGAGGGAGCCTAATCACCGATGACAGCTTTTTGGCGTCCTTCAGACTTTTCACTGACAAGAACACACACCAGACACTCCACCCAATGGCAAAATCTGCCTCGACAAAATGAAGTTTCCACGTTACTCTCAGCTCCACAATTCACTCTGTCAAATTCTGTGTTTACCCCACTAGTCACAGCACAATGTCACCTCAAGGTAGCTACTGGTCTCAGTCATTTACAGAGCACCTTTCTCACAAACAATACAAACATCTTCTCCTTCCAAAAGTCTCTTTGTGGCCTGCAGTGTCCAGGAGAGGAACAGACAAGAGCTCATTTGTGGGCGTGCTATACTGATTGGATATTTGGATTTCTAAACTCCTCAGTTTTGTTCATGGATGTTCCTGAACACCTTTGACACTGCTGGTTTGGATCTGGAGACTCTGTAGACAACTTTAACCTCCAAGATAAAACCAGGAAAAGAAAGAGTGAACAGGAAAAAGGAAGGAACCGCTTACCCAGGGACTGGTCTATGGCAAATTGGGGTAAGCTGTGCCTCACCTTGCCAGACCTAAGCCCAGTTTAAAGCTTCACCTAAGTGTCACATCCAGCCAGCCCTTTCAGCCAGATGTAGGAGCAGTCTCAGCCACG
The DNA here is from genome assembly GCA_013400655.1 of Mystacornis crossleyi. Taxonomy (NCBI): domain Eukaryota; kingdom Metazoa; phylum Chordata; class Aves; order Passeriformes; family Timaliidae; genus Mystacornis; species Mystacornis crossleyi. Next base: position 3,249 of record VYZQ01068629.1, read on the forward strand.
AGCCAAGTCTCCTGTGCTGAACGTCCAAAGATGCTGGCTAAGCCCCTTCCCTCTCCAGACATAATCCTAATTGCCAATGCTTGGCAGCCACTCCGTCATGAGCAATAAGGGAAATTCATATTTTGTGTTTTAAATGTGTTTATTAGCCAAGAAGTTATCACCTGAAAGTGGACACTAGGGCATGTCCAGAAACCTCTTTCCCTAAGGTTCCCACCAACAATGTAGGCACTGTAAGGCCTCATGGCAGCTTGGTACCAGCTTCACGGCTGCTAAAGCTGTGCAGGAGTCCAGCGAAATCCAAGGGTCTTTTTTTTTTATGTCAGAGAGCAACTTTTTGAATGACTGACTCAGAAGTAAAGTTTTTTGAAAAGCTTTATGGTCACTGGAGGAAATCTGTGAGTTGCAGTGTGTGGCTGTTTGATGATGGAGAGCACGTAAAACGTCCTCTGGGGACGAGGCTGGCACGTCGGCTCTTTATGCCTGTGACCTAGTGCACATTCACGCTCTGGTCTCGGAGTGTGAATATCCCACTCATCTGACTTCTCCACACCCCCGGCTAATTACAACTCTGCATTTCCTTAAAGAACCCCAGGTGCAATCACACGGATTAGAGGCGGTTACAGGAATAGGTTGGTTGGCTTGCAGAGCTAAAAGGTTATTGTTGCTTCCACGGGGGTTTTACACAGTGTGCGTGTGTCTGTCCATACATATATTTATATTTCAATTATATTTATGTTATTATTTCAATTACAACCATCCATCTCTTCATAATGCCTGATTTCATTCTGCACCAGATTAAGCCCTGGTTGAATGCCAGCTCTGAAATGGCATGAATGAGTCCTCACAGCATGGGGAACCTTTCATCATGAAGGTCTTGAAATAAATGTCACCACCACTCTCATCTCTTTCTCTGAAACTCTCTTTTGCCCCATCCCTCCTTCCTGCTCACTGAGGACACTATGGCAGTGTATTGACTTGTGAAGAAAAAGACTCTTCTTAGGTACCATACGTGCCCTTCAGCAGGAGGGAGGTTGGGAGCCATGGACAGTTCGTGTTCATCTGTCCCTTGGGATGCTGTGACAAGGGTCTTGTCTTCCCTGACCAAGTAAAAATAACTGGAACCCATTATGCGCTTCAGCTCAGATGCAGGAGTGAAGAGGAAGCATTATGGGTTTTTTGCAAGGCTGTTTTACCCGAGCCAACCCTTGGCACTATTCACATGTCCCGCCTCCCTGGGATAAACACATGCTTTTAGTTAGAAAAGGCAAAACCAGTGAAAGTCAGGATCATACCTGACCCATCACTGTACAATCAGAGTAAAGCCTCAATAAAATACCTATTTAATTTAAAAACAAAACCAGACATCAGTTTAGCCAACTGAAAACTGTTGAGGTGTTTTAAAAACTACACATGATGCCATCAGATCAGACCATTTTTGTGATCCAGCACAAGAATTTGGAAGGCAATATCTCTCAGCTTTCCTTGTGGCCTCCACTATCAACACGGCCCACAGCTGCCTGGGGGGCATTTAGCTGCCATGAGAGGATCTTGTGGGTTGCAGAGGGTGAGGGTGTCACAGCCCAACGCTTTGCCATCTCATCTTAGGGCATTTTGTATTCTGGACACACGCTTAGGAAGAAGTGACATCAGGAAGCCAAAGTGAGGAGCGCGTGAATCATCGTGTGGAAAGCCACATCTGAACAACAACGAAATTCCCGAGAATTCCTATCTTCAGACCTCTCAGATGCACTCTGAGAGTGCCAGGAGGAGAAAGTGTAATTCAAAACGAGACAGTTTGAAGTTTCTTCTCTATGGGTGTAGAAACCACTGTACAGCTTCCATCACTCTCACATGCTGCAATTATTGCCTTAGCAAATATATCAACAGGGAAGCATAAACTGCTTTAAACTTTTCTTCTTTCCAACAACTGGATGAGCTGCTGTGAGCAGTGGTGGAATGAATCCCAGGCTCCTGAGGGCTAGGGTGATTCAGGCTTTGCATTCTCATGGTTTGTGATTCCACCAGATTTCCTTGATGCAATTATTTTCTTGCGACTCTGCAGTCTACAAATTCTAAATATAACCTTGCACATAAAATAATACCCTCATTTCTGAAACAGTCCATTGCCAAAAGCCCCGCCAAATAGTTGCTTTTTATATTACATTAGTCATGAACTGTGGCTGACAACAAGTTCCTCTTTGCAGACCCCTCCCAGAAATCTTGTGGAAAAGTCCTTTTCTTCTTTTATTTTTTTTTTTTTCTTTAATAATTCCAGCCTAGCTGAGCATATCAGGCAGGAAAACATTAACATTTTCCAGAAGCGGATGATGTCTCATGCTGCCTTTAACAGTTGTTGCTGGCCCTTTAACAGATGTGAGGGAGAGATGCAAGTGACTGAGCTGAAAAGTGTCTGCTCAACACCAATAAACACACATGAGGCCAAGCTTTGAAAACAGCTTTTATAGCCTAGGAAGGATGACGGAGTGAACCTAGAGATCTTCTTTGTTAGTTAGTGGCAAGGTGCTATGCTGAATCTGAGATTCAGATTCCCACCATCTCATCTTTTATGTTTCCACAGCTCAGGTGCTGAGCAAGGTGAAGGTTGTAAAACAAGCACAAGATTGAAAGAGTTCTTCAGGGCCAGGAAGGGAAGAGACATTGAGTGCTGAGGGGTGGAAGAGCCAGCCCTCTGCCATGGTCAGAGCTGTGGGTATCTGCTTAGGTGAGTGCTAGAGAAGCCTTCTTCACCTGGCTTCACCCATTGCTGCTCCTCAGAATGAGGCAGGAGCCAGGACTCCAGCTATCTCTGCACTTATCAAAGGAAACAGGCTTAGATGATAGGGAATGGAATGGAATGGAATGGAATGGAATGGAATAGAATAGAATAGAATAGAATAGAATAGAATAGAATAGAATAGAATAGAATAGAATAGAATAGAATAGAATATTTCAGCTGGAATGGGCCTATAATGATCATCTGGCCCAACTTCCTTCCATGGGGAAAAGCAAGCCCCTCTCCCTTTGCCATTCCCTGAAAGGGACAACAGCTGCAGCCTTTAGGATATCACTGCTCATAAGCTTGGGCACTTTAAGGGCTTCTCTGCCTCCCTGCCATTTAACTCTGACCCAATGCCTCACATCATCTCAAAGCCAAGGTAGCAGGATTTGGAGTCAAGCACAGAGTGGCACTGTGCCATAGGGTGTCCACTGCAAGCCAGGCTGGAATGTGGTCTTTGTTCAAGCTCCATTAGGAAGAGGAGAAGGGAGAGGAGGTGCAGGGTGTGGTACCACTGCAATTTTCCTAGAGGCAAAGCCAGTTGAACTTCACATCCTCCAGCTACTCGTTCCTCTCTGAAGGGAGGCAGCTGGCCACCCTGCTCCGTTGTGCCAGCTCATGTCTAACTGGGTCAGGGATCTGTGTTTAAAAATAGCCCTTGAGAACAAACACAAGCTTTCTCATGAACCTTGAAAATTTCACTGATCTTGAGCACAGAGCAGATGCTTATCAACAGAAGTTTGAGTGAGGGAAGGAAAAAGCAGAGAGAGTAGAACCTCTCCTGGCTGGTTTTCCGCCAAGACATGGGTTCAAGCCCAGCACACGTGGGAGTCAGCAGGGGCTCCGGAGGGAGCACTCATGCTGTCTCCTGCAGGAAGCTAATCCAACTAACAGGTAACTCGTCTTTTCTCAGCAAACACACAGGGATCACCAAATCTCAGCCCTGCTCCTGCACCTTGTGCCTGAACAGCCCACCAGAGTGGTGTGGGTGGTCAAAGGAGCCTACAAAGCAAGTGCTGGTGTCCTTCCATTGGCCAGCTGGGAGGGATGCAGCTCTCGTGCCGGATGATGCTCTGCAGAGCCCATGGATAGCTGGTGGCATGCGTAGCCAGCGACATGGGGCCCGAGTTGCCGTCGCTATGGCTGCTCTTCAGGGACCCAAAGAGCACATTCCTCATCCTTGAACTCCGAAGTGTGTCTATTTTAACCCCGCTCTCCATGGCAACAGAGACAAAGCGGTGCCGTCTCTGCCTCGCGTACCCCCTTGTTGTTCTTGTGAAGGGTTTGCTCAGAGCCGACCACCTGAACCAGCGGCTCGTAGCTAAGCCAAGCCTTTCCCACCCTCTGCATCTCCCGGATGAAATTCTTTCAAGAACAGCTTTTTCCTTTTTGCCCTCGGTATTAGAATTATTAACACAAACTTGGATACAGCTCTCGAAACCTTCCCCCAAGATGCTTTTTAATTAAAACAGTGGAAAGAAAAGACCAGTCTAAATGTTGCAACATTTATAATTAGTGAAACCTTTATTTTATTTGCTAAAAAACAAGATTACCTTTAAGTCCATTAAAATGAGTCCTTCGTTGAAAGGCTTTACAGTGTGTGTGAAAGGGAGATTTAAAGGATATTAATAAGGGCTTAAACATCTTAAATATGCTAAAACAATTAAAGAATGATATTTTTTAATGGAAGAACTTAAATAACCTTTTATTCCCACCACAATGAATGTGTATGTTTGTGTGCTGATGCCTTTGAAGTTCACTCTAACAAACATGCACCTGCCTTCATCCAGACCCACCCACTCATTTATTCCTACTGAATGGGGAACTGTAGTCCTTTCCCAATAATTCCTGAATAAAAATGTGTTTCTCAGACAGGAAATACATGCTGAAATCATAAACACTTCACCTGCAAGTCCTCTTCTTTATGGTCCTATAAGCTGTTTATTGCAATGGAGGACTCTCTCTCCTCAGAGATGTTTAGGAAAGGGATTTTATAATTTCTATAAAAATTACTTAACATTTTCAGAATCAATTATATTTTACAGAGATCAGAAATATAAAAGTAACCAGGCCAATTCCTGTAAGTCCAAGAGAGTGGCAGATACTCCTTCTTGGACAAATCTTTGAGTGTTTTCTGCTAATGGGTCTCACTGGTCCTGACTTAGCACAGCAGAGAGCACTCACACGCTTTCTTCCTTGGCAATCCACCCCAAGTTTTAATGAACAATGTCCGCAGGCTCTTCTTAACCTGCTGCCTGAGGGATCTGCTTTGAGAAGGCTGAGTTTGTGTCCACACAGATGTAGCAAAGCTAACGTGCTGTACCTGCCTCTCCATGAGTGTCTCTCGGAAGCACCTAATTCTATCACAGCTCTGCCATTGTGGAGAGACACATCAGTGTTAGCTGCCCACACACCTGCATGTTCTGTCCATGATGACCTGTTTTCTTTCTGTTTTTTCCTTTTGCAGGCATTCTTTTATGGCCTCTTGTTAGCGCACATGAAAGTGCAGAGACCAGCGTGTTGTCTGTACGTTATAACAAAGCAACAGAAAGCTAAAAGGGGTCTCAGGCACCCAGAGAAGATTTTTCATGGTCAGACGATTGAGAGGAAAGGATGCTGCTGGAAGTACCAAGACTTTTGACCTGGTCAAAAGTTGTCTGTTCTTGGTCCAGACACTTGGCCTGATTTTAGGACTCTTGATCACATAACTCCATTTCCTGCCTTCTCTCAGAGACCACGTCCATGGTCATCATCTACAGGAGGTTCTTTCAGCTTCAGAGCGTGTTCAAGCCAAAGCACTTTCCTGCTTTCCAAACCCAGCAGCAAAAATCAAACCAAGCCAGGTTTAATCCATCCAGCCTGGATAAAGGGAACAGCATGGAGGGGTCCTGGGGCACATCTCTCAGCGTGATACAGCTCTTTCCCTGCAGCCCTCCTGCAAAAATATAACCCTTCCCCCTGCCCTTCAAAAGACCTATTCCTTGTAATAGTAAAAAAGCACTGATTACTATTAAAAACCCAAACCCTGCAGGAAAGCAGGGAGGGGGAGTTTATGGCCATTGACCTTTTAACTCAGGTAGGTTTATAAAGAACTGTCTTTCTGTTGCACCACTGGGATTGTACAGGTTTCTTGGCCATGAATGGGAGCTTTGTAGGATTCTACTGTGTGGTCATTCACGGGCAATCTGTTGGTCTTTTTAGAGACATTTAATAAAAAAAGAAAACCTATCTAAAATACAGGAGGAGGGGGGTAAGCTGAGTATCAGCTAGCGGCCCAATCAATGAGCGAATGTGTTTGGGTCTCCTCCCGGAAGAGAAAGCTTGTTTTAGGAATTTAGCCTGGCACTCATGGGGTTCTGTTTGTATAGCCCTTTCATTTTAAAAAATACAGGCAGGCAAGTAAGAAGTGGTGGCTTGGAGCAGGCACAGGGAGAAGAGACAGGGAGGGAATGGAAAGGGGAACCAAGGGGGAACAAAAAGAACAACTGTTAGAATTGAGAAGAGGGTAACAGTAAGGATGAAGGCAGAACCAAGGGTATGTTCTCATTCTGTGGGCACCACACAATTCCCCAGCTGGTGGAAAGTTGCTCCCTGGGTTGGAATAGTATCTCCCAGGGTTAGGAGAAGCCAGGTCCATGCGTGGGGGTGCGTGATGGTGTGCCGAGGTAACAACAGCTTAGGCTGAACATCCAGACAACCAAAACTCCATCAATCAATGTGCTTCATCAGGAATGGCATGATGTGGAGTAAAATTGGGGGTTTTTTTGCTGGTTGGGTAAGAACAAAGCACAGTGGGGCACTGGGCAGGATTGGGATGGCTGGACTCTAACACATTGTAGATACGCAGGAAGAACAGCTTTTAAGTTTCCTCTGGTACTCGATGGAAGAAGGGCACTAACTCTGAACCAGGAGCCTCCAACAAACCTGCCCTGAAAATCTGGCCAGCAGCTTTGCTTGGACACCGCGCTTTCCCTTTCAAGTTGTTGCTGTGAAAAACTAAAACAACTCCCCCCATTTTTCAGTGGTGAGGGAAAACTGCTCTCATGTAGCAAAGTAAACCATGCTGAGCTCCTGATGTGACAAAGGCAGTGTGCCAGGCTCAACCATTAGCTAAGTTCATTTTCTCCATGTGTGTGTGCTTTTATACGCATATAATATGGATATATAAATCCTTACCTAACTCATCAAAATGTTGGTCTGTGTAATTTTCACCTTTCAACACTCAGCTTGTTGAATTCTCTGCATCACCCTGTAGCGATCAAAAAAGGCTCTCACCTATACTGTCCTATCTCTGCTGGTAGGCCTTGATATCTATAATATATTGGCCTTTCCTCCTCCAGGGAATTAAAGAGTTAACCTGTGAATAGTTACTAAGAACATTTAAGGATAAAATAAGTATGTAGCCTGGGGATAAGAAATGTTCACTGTTCTTCAGTGGGGCTCTCAAAGAGCTTAAAGAAAATATCTCCCACCAGCTGGTCTACGAAGTGTGTGACTTGTACATTTGTAAACCTGGAAAGTCAACAACTATATATGAAGCTAAGATTTGCCAGCCAGAACCGCAAGTCATATACAGAGACCTTTGCTCTGTCCTTGCTAAGTTGAAGACTGGACTTTAGTTGTGACCGGCTGGAGGAAAAAAAATTGCCTTGTGAAGGAAAACTTTCCACTAGCACAATGCCAAAAGCGTCAGCCAGTGAACCAGGTGGACGTGCCTTTACTCCAGGGCTCTTCAGGGGCAAGAAGGAGGAGACATGGGGGTGTCCCACAACACGTGCAGGTAGTCCCGAAATTAGACCAGCCCCTGAGCTGGCCAACAAGTGGTGGAGAGCCTGGGCTGGAGATCAGTAGCTGTGAGGTCTCTGTACCCACAGCATTGAGAAAGTGATGCCTGCTTCGGGAAAGCGATGGCTCTTCACCCCTGAGGAGACCTGAGGAGGAACAGGGAGGAGATAAAGTCAAATCCTCTGGGTCCTGCTGCACTTCCAGGCCTGGGGCTGTGTGTCCCTCCTGAAATGCTTAATTCCTAGATATACATTGGGGAAATGCTGGTGTCTCTTTTTCAGGCTTTCTGAGGAGCTGAACCGGAGGCCAAAGCAAACCAGGGTTTGCTATCAATGACTCCATTGAGGGCTGGGGCAGGCAGAGCCCACAGCTGCAGGGCACGGATGCTGAAATGAGGGAGCCTGCCCAGTCTGTGGATCTGTAGGATAACAAAGTGTTGGGAGGGAGGATGGGGGTATGGAGAAGGATGTCACTGAAAGTGTGGAAATTGCATAGATTCGAAGTTTCCACTCTCAAGTTCTTATAAGGTGCGAATTTTGGCAGAGCTTTGTGGCTCCCATGGTAACCTGGGGAGGTTGGAGCCAGGATGTCTGGGGAGAAAGATGGCAGTGGTGTGTTTTGGAGTCCAGGTAGCTGTCCCCTCGTTCGTGAACTGGGAGTCTCTGTCATGATGCAGCACACAGGGAAACACCACAGACCCTGCCAAGATTGTCTGCCCCCAGCCATGGAGGGTTCGGCCCTGGGTGCAGTGCTGCCTTCAGCATCACCTTTTACCCCTGCTCACTGAGTTCACCAGCAGAAACACCTCTGTGACCAGCCAACAGCTTCTGACAGCTGCACACACACGCGGAGGTCAGCGCTTCATTCCTCGCCCGGCTGCCTGGCCTGGGCAGCGAAGCAGCAGGACAAAAGCAGAGGTAGGTGATTTAGGATATCAAACCCCTACCCCTTGCCTGCTTAGATAATGGCTCTGAAACTCATGTCCATGAAACACTCACCTAAATATCATACAAATATTTATATATTTATAAAAATAAAGATCTATGGAGTTTATGTCTCTATAAAGCACAATCAGACAGCTGTTTCTGAACGGCCAGAGCACCGGGACAGTTGTTGCTACAGACAGTGTGAGAAGGGGAGGTGTGGCCTTGAGGGGCTGTGCCCAGGGAAAGTCGTGGATACCCCTGCTTTCCCCAGCCCTGACAAGGTGGGACAGACCTGGAAACAGAAACGTCTTCTCCATTTGTACTGAGGCTTGGAAAGCGCTCGTGCTACTTGAAGGGCAACCCTTCAGGGCTCTGCTGCTGCTCTCCTAACAGCAGTGACACTGCCCGGGTTTCAGCCCCGTGTGTTGTCCTGCAGCTGGTTGGGTGGTGAGAGGAGTCTGTGCTGCGCACACAAGCTCAGCCTGGCCTGGGGAAGGGACAGAGGGGCTCACATTGCTGGGACACACAGAGCATCCTTTGGGACAGAGTACAGCTCAGGCTGTGGCTCATCCCAGGGCCTGGCCAGCCCAGTGAAAGCTGACAAGAGCTGTGGGATGACAGAGTTCTCAACTCTTCCTCTGACTACGGCTTTTGTGAGTCAGGTTCTGTTTGCATAAACTGGACCTGGTTGCTAGCTGCAGGTTTTCCTGCTCATAACCACCGTGCCTTTAAAGACTTTCAGCCGTGCCATAATAGAAATTATTGTGGTAACTCCATCTCTTCCTTACTGCAGATACATTCTGGATGGAGCAGTCAGTGCATGATAACACTAAGGGAATAAGATTATTTGGGCAATTTTTCTTCTTTTGACAGCACTTGTGCTATGAGAGATTCCACTAAGAGCAATTATTGGCAGAATGGACATGGAAAGGGTGATTTTTTAAAAGCAAATATTGGAGAGGGTGTTTGGAGTGAGGGATTGAGAAAGAAATTTGACCTGTGTCCCATCAGAGCCAGCAGTGCAGCTTTGTCACCACAGAGGTCCTACAAGCTGAAACCTGAGGAGGGAAGGAGTTCAAGAACTCCTTTCAAATAAACATACGCTGTTCAGAAAGCTGAGTTTTCTTCTCAAGCAGTGGGCAAGCAAAAACGCACAAGGCTTCATCAGTCCGATGTCTGACAGTTTTCTCCCCATTTTTGATTGAGTGAAGGGAAGTTATTGGCCAACATGCCTTATCCAAACTGTGGGTGTGCCAGGCCGTTCTGAAGTTCTGTCTTATTCATAGCCTGACTCATCCTGCAAGAGCTTGTTGGGTGGAGAGTGCCCCCTCTGCAACCCCCATGGCAGAGCCAAGAGTTACGGGAGCCTTTGGGTAAGCCCATGGCAGGGTCTTTGTGGAAGAATCCTTGACCTTCAAAGCCTGCAGCTGTCTCGAGACAGAAAGCCTCATTCCACCCTGCCTTACTCACATCTTTGCCTTTCCCACACAGTGGAGGTCAGAAGATGTGCCATACGTGCCCTGCTCCCCACTGGAGCTGCAAGACTTGCTTTAGGGTGACGTGTTGGCATCGCTGTGCCGGGTTCAGATTTTCTTATACAGCTCAGATTCGCCTGCCAGTCCTTCCCTGGGACAAATGACAAATCTCTCCAGAGCCTAGCAGCGGCACAGGCTGGCACCTCACTTGCTTACAGGAGGGAAGCACAAGTGCCAGAGGACTGAGCGCTGGGAAAGGCAGGACTGTCCTGGAGGGGGAATAAAACCCAAAAGCTATGCTGGACATTTATGGCTTTTGGAAAAGAAATGTCAGAGCAACAAAAGAAAATCCAGATGTGCTGCATTCGCATGGTATCAGGCTAATTGGAGACAGCCCCACCTGATTTCTAGCAGCTTAGCATTTCTCTTGCAGTTTATTGATTCAGGATTTTCTCATTATTGGCTCATTTTTAGGAGAAAATACTACTCTTGCTTGGCATTTGATTTTCTTCCAGAAATACTGTTTTTATCACTATTCTTCCAGCAAGTTTTCCTAAGAAGAAACTGGAGGCCTTTAAGCTCAGCTGGAGTTTTGCCACGGTCTTCTGCAAGGACACAATCTTGGTGTAAGGCAGAGGGCTGAGAACAGGGCTGAAGGCAGCCACGTCTCTCTCTGCAGGTGCTCTCCTCCACTGCAGCAGCTGTGATTGGAGCAGTGCAGAGTCGCTGTCACACTTACATCAGGCATTTGTATCCGTCATGAGAGGGCTGGAGGGGTACTGGACCTCTAAGGCAGGCACGGGGTGCAGGATTAATCCGAAAACCCTCCTGGTAAAGGGATTCGGAGAGAGAGAAGCCACTCTGGGATGGGGAGCTCACCAAACAGGCAGATGTGCCCTTCCCTGCTTGTGCATCTCGTAATAGAAATCTTTGGATTCCCAGTCTGTTTTAATGAGGTAGGTCCAGAGAGGCTTCCATTCAGAAGCCAGTACAACAGCCAGTACATTTTGCAGCTGTCTGCCCCAGCAGGGATCTAACCTCTTCCCAGTTAAACTCAGACACCCACACCTGGCAGGTCAAGGGATGCTGAGCTACAGCTGCTGCTTTGTCAGCAAAAGCGTCCCCACCCGTCTCCCTGCTGCCCCTGGGGCTGGCACACCAGGCAGGGCTTGGCCCCACGGACACAGCACACTTGCCGCTGAGCTGAGCCAGAGGAAGGCACGTGCATGCAAAGCCTTCCTCTCGTTCCTGTAGCCTGCTTTCCCCCACTAAGCCCAGCCCAGCTTCCTGCCTGTGCAACGCCGAGGAAAGCTCATATCCACCAGGACAAACCTGGAGTGAAGCGGGTTTCAGCAGCCCCAGCACAAGCTGAGGAAACGGAATGAATTTCAGACATTTCTGGAATTTCAGCTACTTCATTAAGCAGCTGAGCTCTGCCGCAGGTGCTCAGTACTCGGGGTGGCAGGAAGGAAGCTGGCAACCCAGCACAGGGAGAAACAGGAGGAAAGGCCAAGGGCAGGCTGGTCCCATCCCAGCACCAGCTGCAGCCTCCTGCCCATCTTATTGCCACCCTGCCAGCACCTCTGGGCTTCTGCCAGGTCCCTCTGAAACTGAAGGGACCAAGTAGCAAGAGACAGTCTTTGTCCCTGGCTGATAACACAGCATTTCTCAGAGCCCTCCCCACAGCCAGGCTTTAAATCTTGCACTTGGGGCCATGTGAGCCCAAGGCAGATGCCGGCTGGGAGACCCCCCTGGCAGACTGGAGCTGCCTGTGTGTGTGACAGCAGGCATGAGAGCTTGGTGGCCCATCACAGGAGATATTTCTCTGAGGGGTGGAACAGGCCAAAAAAAAAAAAAATTTAGATCAGTCCTCTTCAAGATTTTCAGTGGTGTAATAAAAGTCCCTGTGTCCTGGATACAGGGGAGGTCTGCAGGAGGGGGAAGAGAGGGTGAAAGTGAATTAAATGGGCCTTTCAGAAGCAAAGAGAGCACTTAATCTTCTCTAGCCCATTAAGTGCAGATGCTGTTGAAGCCTCCCTGCCATGATAGCCAGCAGAGCTCACCCATATTGTCTTTTGACAGCCATGGGGAGGGCTGGGCTGGCAGAGAGGAGCAGGGCAGGAAGGGAAGGGTGTGTGCTGGCTGGAGAAACAGCCCCCAGTTTATACAGGCAGGATGAAACCAGGAGCACTGGGAGAGCGTGTACCTCAGCTCGGCATGAAACACAGAGTTTATTTCAGCACTCGTGTGCTTCTGTGGCAGCTTCACCCCCCTGTGAGAGACACCAGCTACAAGGTGGGGTGAAGTGGGGTGAGCATGAGGCTGTGAATTGAAAGCATCTGAAAATCACCTTCACGTGTGGTCACCAGTGATGCCAGAAGGGAAGCCAAGCCTGGAAGGTGGGTCAGGGTACATCTGGGAGAAAAAGGCAGAGGCTTCTGTTCCATGTTCACTTAAAATAGCACTAGAGGCAGCTCCAGCTTTCTACAGGACAGAGGACACAGGTGGGCAGAGCAGCCCTTACCTGAGCCTGCCCATCCCAGCACCAGGGCTCTGTAAGAACAGAATCATCAGGTGCTTCTTCCTTTTTTTGTGTGAGGATTTAGGTGACAGGGGAGGGAAGAGGACTTTTGTCAGGCTGCTGGTGTACAGCCAGCAGTACCTGCAGAGACAGAGAAAATCGTGCTGAAGTGCTGTGGAGATGAGGAAGGTAATAGGAATAGCTAAAAATAAAAGTCTTTGGATTCTAAGAACGTAAAGATATTTTTTTAAACACTTAGTAGCTGCAGCTGGGGGTCAGCAATGCTGCCTACCTGAGGCCTTGTGAACTAAGAACGTTAATTGAGCCTCCTGGGTATGTAAGCCTCTTATCTGCTTACACACAGTGCTTTATCTGGGTGGGAAAAAAAATGAGATTATTAGCTACTTTTAATGAACAGCAGTAGGATGTGAGTGTTCACCACTCCTTGCTGGAAGATGCTTCCCTCTCTCTCTGTTTTTCTTTATAACTATTAGGTTTTTAGCATATGAGCCAGGACTTCAAAAGGGGTGTGGGTGTCAGAGGAAGGGAGATGGCTCCTATTCATATTTTCAGGACTGAAGGTGTTCTCAAAGCTTCTGCTCTGCTCCTTAATCCTACAGGTGCTTCTCAGTTTCTCAGATCTGATAACTCAAAGGTGCGGGGCTCTCCCTGCCTTGCTTAAGTGACTCCCTGTTTAGCAAGGCAGCATTTGAAGCTGCTGTCCTTGGCTCCTCGTGGTGCCCGTGCTCTGTCTGGGGTGCACAGAGAGTGTAGATGGGCCAGAGCTCCTGGCGGGCACAGGGACCTTGAAGATGGAAGGGGAAGGTGGAGGTTACGCTGGGGGTGATTTAAATGCAACTTGCAGGCCATGGAAGAGTGTCTGTGAAACCCAAGTTTTTATGTTGGAGGACAGCAGACACTGGTCTGGGGTGTGCTCATGGCTTGGGGGTCAGGCTTGACTGCAGGGGCCTGGCTGGGAGTCAGGCACACTTTTGCTCTGTTTTTATGGAGCACAGGAGACAAATCCGTGTGAAATCAGCACCGTGCTGGTGCCACCCACCAGCTGCCCTCTGCCTCCTTCCACCAGCAGAATGGGGGGACTTGCTGGCTCACCAGTCCCAAGAGCCTTGAGCCTGGAGAAGGAAGCTGATAGGGAAGAGCCTATCTGCAGGAGCAGGAGATTAAACCCTCGGCGTGGAGTTTCCCAAGGCAGACTGACTCCACCAAGGGGCTCGAGGGAGCCCTGCCCTCCCTCCTGTCACCAGCCCTGCCCATCACCCTGCCACTGCTATGCCTCCTGACGTGATCCCTGCTCTGGGTGTCCTCCTGATCTGAGGGTGACTTCCACCAGATGCTGCCTTTTTCTTTAATGTCTCAGAGAGCTGTGTTTGCTTTTCAGATTCCCTTTCCTGATTGTTTTGAAAGACAGATGCCCTCTGCCCCCGCTCCCTTTAAAAGCCACGGCTTTTCTTGCTTCTAGTGGGCTGTAAACATCTTTCCTGCTACAAACGTGCCCTTTCAGTTCCTCTATGGCTCTAAGCAGTGTTGTTTTTCTCTTTGTGAGCCGATTCTTGTTTATTACCCTCTTATCCATAAGCTGCTAAGGCGGGCAAGCGGAGAGGGGGTAATTTCCCCTCTTCTGAGCTACACTTCCTAACTAAATTATACCTGGATCTACCACTAACATTAAGGATGCTGTACTTGAGAGAGGATTCAGGCCAGGATGAGGGTTTGAGAGCGCTGCAGGGCTTCCTCTTTGCCCTCCTGTTGTATTTGTACCTGCAGGCTATCGGGAACTTCAGCTGCGGGGAGTCCACACTGGTCTGTGCCTTGGCTCAAATGGTTTCTAAGCAAGGGCAGGGCGAGAGGCAGGAGCAGAGCAGGTCCCAAAGCAGGGTTTTATAGTTCACCCTCCTCACATCTAGACTAAATCCAAGGGTCTGGTCAGTCCCTCTCCCTGCAGGAACCAAGCACACCATAAAGACGGAGCTCGAGGCAGAGGCAGGCACCTTGCAGCTCTGGTTCCTCGCCCTGATCCCGGCCCAAGAGGCTGATTCTTCTCCAAATGCTTCCACAATTTTTCATCTCCATTCTCAGCTTGAGTTTTCAAAACTGCCTCCCTCACTGCACCTGAGGGTTCATCTAACATTCTCCTTTCACATCTCATTTCTTGTCCCAGCTTAGCTGCTTCTGCCCCTAAGAAGCAGGGGGTGGGGGGAAAAAAAAAAACCTGTAATTTAGGATCTGCAAAGCTCTTCTCTCCCCACTGTGACGCTGCTTGTGCTAGTGGTGGGAACACTGAGTCAGGGAGCAGCAACGGGGTCATGTGTATTTCAGGCATCAAGTGTCTGGGAGCACCAGAGCAGAACTAGTTTGTAGGATCCCCCAGTGTACAGTCTGCTCTTCCCACTCCCCTGCTTCACCCCGCTACCCAGCCCCTGCAGTATAAAACAGGCCGTGGTTGGCAGTGCTTGCTTTGTACTGGGGACCAACAGTGTCAGCCCCTGGGATGGTGACGATGGGTCAGGTGAGGGGAGAAAATGCAGTGGAGAGGGAGCTTTTAAAATGCTGCAGGGCTTGGCATGAGGCAAAGAAATGGAGCCAGGAGAAGGCTCTCTTCCAAATTTATATATTATTAAAAAAAAA
>VYZQ01068651.1:0-16513 GCA_013400655.1 Mystacornis crossleyi
GTTTTTTTTTTTCCAGTCTTAATAATTCTTTAGTTACACAGCAACTAGGATACCCACACCATCTAGCACACACACATTTTTGTTGATTTGTTGGGGTTTTTTGTTTTGATTTTTTTTTTATTTTAATAAAAAAAGATTCTTATTCTGTCTGACTGAAAACCAGGAAATATAGCATACAATTACAGAATACTTCTTTCTTTCTGCTATTCTGTTCAGTTGTCTTATTTCTTTGAAAGGAAGCACTGTTTTAACTTTTAATGAGTGGCTGAAGAGCAAGCTAAGGTTAACTCTGTTTATAGCAAGAAACTCCTTTCACAGATCTTCCCAAGCATGGCAGCTACAGTTTTCCCCTTCATCACCTGGAGAATCAAGCTGAAGTAAAGACACTTCATATTACTTTGATTAAGAAATGAACTTTTCCCTTTTCACAACCAGGTGTGCATACCTTTACATTAAGATTTTTTATGCAGGCTGTAAGAATAATTACATCTATCACTGGTAGAATTGATCTACAGCCTTCCTTGTGTTATAATTTGAGTCCATTTGATTTCAGTGTATCGATTCTATGAAACCTTTTATATTGTCTCAGTGACATTTTTAGTCTCTCTTAAAACAGTTTGGATTTAGCTGGGTTTTTTTAAATATATATCTAAATTATTCTGACTTTGTCTGAAAAGTCAGGATTATACATTATTTTGCTGTGAAATGCTCTCTTCTGTATTTTTAGATAATCAATTTAAGAATTACTTCCATATACCACTGGAATACAGCCACTTCTGGAGTAAGACAGACCAGCCACTTACAGAAACTGAGGCAGTATGTCTTGGCCAACTGAGATGACAGAGGAACAAGATGCTGTGCTGTGGAAGGTATTTGCGTTGTCTGGCATATCTGATCTAGTTTGCTATTTTCCTTGGAGAATTCGTGATGAAGTCTGGCAGTACATCATAGCATTTATCATCAGTGTTTTGTTACAATTTGTAGAAATTCTCACAAAGTGGAGTTTAGGTGTTGACATTTTGTGCTGTGATTTCTTCAGGGATTTCTACAATGTGCCCGAGACAAATGCAGATTCCTGAGCGATTCCTTTAAGTGTCCAGAGGAAAGTCAAAGCAGTCCCATTCTTTGAGACTAACCCAGCACTGCAGCCTTGCCCTCCCTGCCCCTGAGAGGCATCTGGAATTACCCAATGAGCCAGATTTGAGAGAGATCACTACATTTGCAATAGGAAATTTAAGCAAGTACTTCTTGGTGAAAGGGGTTTGTGAGCGGGTGATGAAACGTGGCACTGAGGCCTCGTTCCGCACTGGTTCCAGCTCTTCCCGGGTCACCCCGGGACAGGAGGACAAATGGGATCAGCACTGGCTGTGGGCAGGAACCACTCAGTGCTGGGGTGGTGCTGGGGGGGCAGATGAGACTTACGTCAGCATCAAGACTGCTGCTGTAATACAAGTTTGTATTCATACTGCTGTCTTGTGGCTAATGTAGTTTTGGTCCAGCACTAGAAGTCCTGAGGACTTTCCCTGTGTCACCGGTGCATAGTGGGAAACCTTACCCGGGCCCTGGGGTCTGTGTCCGAACACGGCTGGAGGCACAACGCGCTGGAAAGCGCGCACCAGCCGTTCCTTGATACAGCAGTGTCCGCTGACAGCGTCTGTGCTGCCTCTGCCTCCTGCGACCCAAGCCCTGCCACGCCCAACATGGGTGACTACAGAACTGACTCTCTGGGCCCAAATTCAGGGGAAGGGGTTTCGTGGGGATTATTTAGGAAGCTGCAGGATTGGCATTCATGTGACAGAGGTACAACAGTCTTAATTTGAGTTGCACAGAAAGTTCAATTTAGAAACTAGTCGCTGTGAGAACAGTGTTACTCCATTAATTTGGGGGGAATTCGAAAAACAAATTAAAAGTAATGTTTTCCAGTACTTCTTTCTTCAGATTAATTTCATGCCAATTATTGCATTACTTTTAGCTGATAAATATTCAGAGACTAAAAGAAAGCAACAAGATGGATTAATTCTCCCACAGTACAAACAAAATTTTAAAGTATTTTATATAACATAATTAAATGTCGTTTGTTGTTTTCAGAATGAGATCATGGGACATCTTAATTAATTGCTTTAAGAGGACTAAAGACTTGCTGCAGAGCAAAAAAGATTAAAATATTCAGATATTTATCTGTAATATTAACTTTGTTGGCTAATAATGGTTCCAAAATAAATCCTACCTGCAGAAATCCGGTGGCACCATGCCATAAACATTTATCCTGTCACAGAGCTCTAATGCGATAGTCATTGTGAACCAGCCCGTGCTAAGCCAAGTGTTGGATATCTTCCTGAAAGCAAAAACATAATTAAGTTTCTAAGCTGGCAAATAATTCTTGAGATTTATTTATTTATTTATTCATTTTGAAGCAATTTCTCAGCATTTTCTTCATTCTCATAAAAGGCTTTGAAAATTGGGTAACCAAGACTACTTTGCTTGTCCATCTTTTAATGATTTTTCTGGTTCCTCCTGTCAGTGGAATAATCTAGGCAGAAACTGCCCTCTCTGTAATTAATTTTAGGCACAGCAACGTTAATATTTAGCTGACATTTTGACTTGGTGTCTAGAAGCTCCCAGCCCCTCGCTGTGACTCCTGGTAGGAAACTCTTTAGTTGGTTGCAGCTATGACTGTCCCATGGCCAGCCTGGGAACTCTTCATCCTAGGAACCACCCCAGGTGCCATTCCTGCCTGGGGGAACTTTTGAATGGAAATGACAGCGCTGGCAGGGAGCTCTCTAAGGCAGCGCCTCTCCTGCCTTCACCGCAGGCTGGGACTTTAAAGAAGCTCAACTGATCCCAGCATAAATTAGGCAAAGTAGGAGATACCTCCGTGTAAAGGGATTTACAAGTTGTGTTTAAAGTTTGCTGTATCACAGTTTCTTATCTGCAAAGTGGCAACAGTAATATCTCCTGTTCCTCTCATGTGCTTGGCAGTGCTGTTTAGTTTCTAAGAGCTGGGTTCTATGATGGTTATGGGATGCCTGGCACATGCACTGGAATTCCCAGTCCTGTGTTAAGTTCCTGTACTGGCTCTATGTTGTGGCAGAGCTGGCACTCTAGGAATGGGAGGATCAAGAAAATGCCAGCAAAGAAAACATCTTAAAGGTGTCACAAGGGCATGTGTGGAGACTGGCACCTCTCTTAGATGCAGATGCACATAAAGTCGGGTGTTTGCTCCAGCGAAAACAAGTTCACTCAGAGGTCTCCTTTGAAATGCTGTTAAAGAATAAGACAGGAGTTCTCCCTAATGGCTCCTCATCCAGCTGGGAAAGTCCCACAGGAAGAAGTTCAAGCTTGTGTTATCTTTAGCCCAAAGAGTCCTCAGATTCCTGCTGACAGCCTGTCACAGTGACAGGCTCTCCCTTCATCTACTAAAGGCACCGAGGGAGCAAGTGCAGGCTCTGGGAAGGCCTGGGCACTCTATCAGAATGTATTATGTGGGACCTATATGAATCCCATTCCCCCACACCTGTATCTGCCAGATAACTTCGAAACTTTGTCACACCCCCCCAAAAAAGCACAGCAAA
This sequence comes from Mystacornis crossleyi, assembly GCA_013400655.1. Lineage (NCBI taxonomy): Eukaryota > Metazoa > Chordata > Aves > Passeriformes > Timaliidae > Mystacornis > Mystacornis crossleyi. Next base: position 3,573 of record VYZQ01068651.1, read on the forward strand.
AAACATGAGGTTCTCTTCAGAGAAGTCACCTGGGAATCCCAGGTCCTCACCCAAGTTCCAAGGCCATTTTTTACAGTTTACCCAGTGATAGCAGGATGTGGAGCAGTCTTGGAAGCAGGGACCTGAGGCCACAAAAGCCACTGCAAGCAAATGCCAGCAATCACTAACATCTAATTCAGCTGACAGGAGCCACCACGCAGCCTCCCAAGCTAATGCTAAGCAAGCTGGTTCCAAGTAGGTCACCTACAGGGCAGTAGGAGGAGATGTTTTGAGCACTGTCAGATTGAGGAATGCTTTGTAACAAGGTTTCCCATTTCCTCCGGGAATCAGACTACTGCAAAGAAAAAAAAAACAAGTGGTGGTGTCTGTGCCAGCTGCTTAAAAGACACTTCTAAACATAAGGGAATTCTTTAACTAAATACGCCCGGGGGATGCTGGGGAGCCTAGGCAATTTGTCCTGTCCTTAGTGGATCACCCGGTAATGCATAAACTCCCAAAACACACATTTTTACTGCTCCTGACACACAGACTTTCAAGCTACGCTAGCATTTGGAGAATGACATGTTATAAGCATCTCATTATTTCCAATTATGGAGCCTTATTTATTTTCTGACTGTGCACTGAAGCTTGGGGATGGTGGTGCAGTTTGTCACAATGTCATAGCTGGGTCATAAACACAGCAGAGGCCTTCAGGCACAGCAACAACATAAAACAGTAAGTAAGAATTTTTGGCTCAAAATTATTAAGAAGAGAATGGTAGCCTAAAAAAAAAAGCCTAAAAAACTTGCTTCTCTGCCACCTGAGAGTTTCTGAGCTCTGAATCACTAGATAATTCAGGAACACATTCAGGCTAAGAGTGCTTTGGAGCTTGCACGAGTCCACTGTTCCAGGTGCCCAACGCTTACATTCCAAAACCGAGGGAGCAATTGCAGCCAGACCATGACCAAAGCTTTGCACAGGTCAGGACACCCAGCTAGGCTCTCTGCTGGGTTAATTTTCCTTCTGCTTCCACACACTTAGGCTGTCATTTAGTGTTCCCATTAAACAGGAGAACAACTGAATATAAATATACTAGCTTAGAAGCTAAATAATCAAATAAAGATTTAAAAATTCATTCAAGTACCACTCTCCCCTCTTTAAATACTGTCTGTAGGACAGCAACACAGAAACAGGGTTACAGTGTCTTGCATTTCATAAAAGATCTGAGCAAGAGTCCAACAAAAGAATACTGTTTTTATACCTAATCAGCAGTAATGAGAGAATATGAAGAACTGTCATGTGCTTATTAGGGGAAATTATCAGATATTCTTTTATATGATGAACTAACACAGTGTGCTGATAATTCTGTAGTGCACACTAAATTACAATTAAAGGCCTTTCTGCTCCACCAAAATCTCATTTATAATCTCTATGGAAATACTCTTCCTGCAGTTATTTCATTTATGCTGCTTTTATCTAATTACTATAATATTGGTTCTGAATCGTATTTTCTTAATGTACCCTTATTCAATTATAAAGTTATTTTCAAGTACAGTTACTTTATAATGCCAAGTATATTGCTCTGCAGCCTTTGTCTTTCACCACACTATTTAACTGGCAACGTGTTCTGAAGGTTTTTCTTCATTTCAAAGTTTTTTTTTTCCGAAAAGCACAATACATCCAATTACCTTTTCTCTCATCATTTTCAAGACAGAAATGAATAGTCTGATTAATGCAACCTTGCAATCATGCTTCTCTCTCCTTTGTTTTTTGTAGGCACTAATGTCAAGACCTCAGCAGAAATCTCTCAGGGAACAGCAGCATTTTCGGCTATAGAACATTCTGCTCCTGCCCCCACAGGTACCTGAATTTTTTCCCTTACAAATTCTTTCCTACCCATGTTTCTTTTCATCTTCCCTTTCTTCTGTGCTGCTTATTCATTTATTTTCATCTCCCATTTAATCTTCTCAGCCCTTCAAGTATGCTGTCTATGCCCTCTAAAGGAGTGGTTCATACACAGCAGAGCCTGCAGTTTATTGAAATCAACAGGGCCTGTTCCTCAGGCTGAATTTGCTGGCATCCGAGTGCTCTTGATTCATACTGGGAGTTCAGGGTACCCATGACTGAGTTCACTATAAAATTGTTATAATGTCATTAATGGCTCAAATGCCTTGAGAATATTTCAGGAGCTGAGCCCGGTGCCTGTGCTAAAAAAGAAATGCTTCCATCACACACTCACTACAGGCCTCTGGCTCTGGATGGGTGATGCAGAACCAGAAAGAGCAGCTTGCCTGAAATTGCACAGCATGTGTCAGAAAAAAGAACAGGATCCTGGCAGTGTCAGGGAAGGAAAGGGACCCTGGATCCCCGTGGCAGAACTGAAGTTCTGAGACTGAAGCCGGGGAGGGAAACTGTTCTTCAGAACTGGGGACAGCATGTGATCCTACCCTGGATCACCGAAAGCATAATCCAGGAAAGGAGGTGGCGGTGTGCATTCCTTGTGCCCAAGGCCTCCCCCAGGGGCTCATGGTGGCCAGGTTACAGCGCAGTTACAGCTTTGTTGACTTCCATGCCTTTGCAAGTACTGAGCACACAGATAATCCTCTGCACTTTTCTTGAAGGGCTCAAATGCTTAATGCACCTTCTCACTTTGCATTACTCTGGAAAAGACAAACATATCACAACTGGCAGGGTATCTCCCCTTGTTATCCTTCCTTCTTGTTCTGGCAGAGACCCAAACACACCAACTGGAAGATGAAGAGAAGAACCTTTAAGGTTACAAAACTGACCAAGTCACTCTGTGCTCTGGTGTGAGCCTGAATCAACCAGGAACTCAGATCCACTATAACTGAACAGAGCTCTGCAAGCAAACCATGTGGGATGTGACAAAGGCAGCAAATGCCAAGCAAAGGTTGCCTTCAGCTAAGAGGATACAACAGTTTCCTCTAACATTGGTTCTGCCTTTGTCGTGTAGTCCAGAAAATGAAATCTGTGCTCAAGTCTTCCCTGTCCACAAGGGAATTGATCCCTGTTCCCAGCTTTGGTGTGTATGTTTTGTATTTGTAAGCTAGCAAATCTGACTGTGAGTTACTGCACAATAAACCTACCTTTTCATCTGTATCTAAGTGGGGACCCTGTGCCATTTTTACAGCAGCATATTTAATAAGTAAAAAAATAGAACTTCATTAAAAATAAATGTCTTTCATGCTGGGAAGTCTTTGGTTTGAATGGCCATTTTCAAATATTATATGTGAAAATACTAAAGTACTTAAGCAGTGGGTCACTTACTACAAATTTGATTTGAAGATCAGCCTACAAGTCTCATAAACAGTCTCATAAAGATGTAACTATCATAATAACTTTCCATTTTCCAGTTGCAAGTATAAGATGAACTGTTCTGAAGCACCTAATGTATGACTAATGTTTATTTGTTTTACAAGAAGCTTTACAGCTGCAATGTTCCAAGAATGCTTAAATTCAATAAACAGCTATTATAATTCACTGAATGGTGGCATTTCCTCTATAAGAAAACATAACCTATCCATTCTAATTTTTCAGAATCAGTGAAAAAACTTTAAGGTATGTTACCCCAAAGTGAGATTTAAACAGCTCCTGCCTCCTCGACTCTATAAACAGTACATCCAGACTCTGGTATTCTAGGCTGATGAGGCAAATCTCCATACAAATCATTTTGATGCATATTTTTTACTTATGTTACCAGTGATGTTATTTGGCGTGTCATGCCACGTTACAACTCATGAGGCAGAGGATTTAATGGGCGTGATTATCCCTCTGAGCAGATCTGAAATTGGTATATATAAATTGCATTATTTTAGTACTCTGTGACATCCCCAGGGTGTATCCATGTAAGTTCTCACCTGTCTTTTCCAGTCTCCCTTTTAAAAAGGTCATCAAATTGAAGCATCTTGTGGCGAGAAATCATATACACTTTTAACTGAGGCAGTATCTGGTTCATCAGCTGCAGGTTATTGTACACCAAGCCTTTGCCATCTCTCCTCATGTAGCTGCTCGGGCCCCAGAAGATGAACACAGCACCGTGGCTCATATTTAAGAGTTCGTGGCGATTTCGCAAAATCCTCTGAATGCTGGAGTGTGCAATGACTCGGAGGCTCGTTTTGTTCCCAACGTCTTTGCCATAACCCCGGGTGGGTGCGTCGTTCATCCGTATGACGCACTCGCTCTCGTCGATCCTGTCACCTTGCCTGCTCCCCAGGAGGTGTCCCGAGCTGGTGACCAGCGCACAGCTCCTGCAGTGCATCTGTAAGGGCTGCAAAGACACACACACTTCACAGTTAGCTGTAGGCATCTTCCCTTTCACTACATAGCTGTGGTTTACGTGTTCGTGGCATATTTTACAGCAAAAACCTCAGAGCAATGTACATAAATCTCTCCCAGCAGTCTTCCCAAATAGCTGGGGACACATTACCTGTACATTTTTGGGGGGAATGTAGTGTAGGTGTACAGCACTTAAGAGTTCCTCTGTGGAGCTAAGTCCATTGTGTAAATCCTCATTTCCTGCTGCCTCATAAACAGAAATCACAATGGCTTCTCTACTCTTCCCAGCTGCTTAGGACTATACTTCTTCCACTCGCCATAACAGCTATAATTGAAGTAATTTTTATTCTTTGTCTTCCTTTTTTTTTTTTTTTTTTCCCAGGAAATAATAAATCCTAAGGCCTCATAAGTTCATGTGTGAATAGCTTTTCAACCCTGGGGTCAGGACATTTTGCTAACGGAAGAGATTAATACCTTGGCCCAATCCTTCCGTGCTATTTGCAAGTTGTGCCACAACCACTGCAGTGCTCTCGTACCTCCTTTATGGTTCAACAGTCAGAGCTGGTCACTAATGCCTGTGTATATTTTACATGACAGTGAGTTAGTGCACTGAACCTTTGCTACCTTGTCAGGTCATGTTTAAAAGTTGCACAGTAAAATGAAACGGGAGGCGCCTGTTCAGTGAGTGCTGACCTAATGGAAGCAGAAGAGTAAAACAAGCTTTCATGAAAATGAAAATGCATGATAAATCATGTTACTGAAGTATGCCATCACCGCAGGTATCAATTAGAGAGAAGTACGTCACTATCAACTGCTCAGCATGAGAACTAACAGGAGCAGGGGTTAACAGTATCCCCTAAGTGCTACCTTCAAACAACAATAAACTGAGAGATAAATAAAGACTGTTTGAGGGTGTGCCTTGGTAGCCCTTCAGAAAATAGTATCTTGCACTAGGCATGTATCTTAGTTTCTTTGAAAAACAACAAACAACAACAACAACAAAGCAAACAAACAACAATGCCCAGCCACCCCCCCAAAAAATTCCAAACCAGTCCAACAAAAAACCCCACCACCAGAAAAACCCCAGGCACAGAGACTGAACTGTGGTTGCTTGATCATTCTGATCTACCTGTAAACAGGAATCCAATGACTAAATCAGCCTGCAGTGAGGCACAGCTTAAAACTCTAAAGCTGAAAAGAACACATGATGTAGATTTGACATAATCTCAGGCCCCTGTTTGAAAACGCTTTGGCCCCGGGTACTTAATGCAAGTGTTTTACTGTAGTAACATGGTTTTAATTTTGAAGTGGTTACAATTACAGTCTGAGATTCTTTTTTAATGAGTCTAGATAATGAATGCTTAATGCTTTTTAATTGAAGAAAACAAAAATATACAATATGCACAGTGATACAACCAGTAAGCCTTGTATCTCCATCTCCCCCAGTCCATTTTACATCTATGGACTATAATCCAGAGCTAATGATATGGGTGAAAATGTTCATGCCTTTGTGAGCCAAGGTTCCTAATGCAGTATTTACATGCATTTTCCTTTAAGCTTTCATCTGCCACTTTGATGAATTACCTAGGTGAGCTGGCTGCTCCACCACCATTCTTGGGAAAGCAAGACGAGGTGCAAATGAGGTTAAAGGAAATTTAGTCAGCACCAGTGTTAACTCACACAGGTTTGAATAGCCACATAGCAAGGCATTTTCACCCAAACAATCTCTGCTGGTTTCTGGCCTACGGAGCTACAACTTCCTTGTTTCTTTTTAAAAAGTCTGTCAGAGAATCCATCAATTGTTAGGAAACAAGGGCAGCCATCAGCAGAACTGTGGAAACTTGGGGAGGGGGCTGAGGCTACCTAATGAACATTAACACCCCCCCCAGAACATCTGTCCCAGACCTTGTTTGAAAAATGTTCCTTCTGGGAAAAAGTCTTTAGACTGAAAGAGTCAGGTATTGCCTAGCCACCTCCTGAATGATGCATGGGGGCTGAGCCGTTGTAGCTGCTCTAGGCAAGTAATTTTCAGTTGCCTCACTCAGATTCTTTCAGCTGAAGTCTACAAAACTTGCACCTAAAAATTGTCAGAAGAATTCACAGTGAACAGCCACAACATTCTCACACCAGCTGTTTATAATGCTTTGACAACAGTGAAAGCAAGGGGGGGAAAATGCCATTGGCTGTAATATCATCTCATTGGGAGGCAGCGGTGGCACCGGAAATGTCATCTACTTAAGCAATAATAATGGAGGCACAAGGCAGTTCTTTGGGATTGATGACCAGCTGGAAAAAGTTGATGGCCTGAGAATAACCAGGGGCCATTAAGCCAGAAGAACATTAACTCCATAGAAAACACTGTTACAGTAATTATTACAGTGATATTTTGGAAAAAAAAAAGCAAAGGGGGAAAAAAGCAAACCCCATGAAATACGAGTTATATTTCAGGAGCCTTGCTTCAAAAGGTATGGGGTGAGAAGTAGGCGAGTTTTATAGCATCTTTATTAATTACTTTGAAGTGTAACATATCATGCATGTAAAAGCTGCTGACATTGAATCGTACCCATTGTTAATAAACAGCCACAGTTCATGTGTACTCCATGGACAGCATCTTTGTGACAGGGCAGAGCTTGTGGCTACTGCTACAACACAGGTCGGGCATTTGGACAGTACATGAGCCCAGTACTGTCCAAAAAAATTGCCCTATTCACCCGTCAGTTCCACTCATCCCAAGACACGTACGAGAGAGGGAGAACAGAGGTTACGGTACAAGACCACAGTGTGGAGTCCCAGAAGATGGCAAATCAGCTGGTGCTTTGCAAGGACAGATGGGCTATCCCAAGGGAATGAAGGCAGCTGGGGAACTCTGTCATGGGGCAAACCCCGTAACAGCACCTTTGTGGCACAAGTGCAGCTTTGCACTGCTGCAAGTATTCCCACAGGCCAAACTGACTCCTGGCAACTTCCACTTCCAGAGATTAGCCCAGAAGTGCTGCTGCTCTATCACAAATGCCTGATTTGGTTAATGAAATGAAAAACAATGCCATGGTTGTTTCTGTATTTTCCAATTTGAGGCAATTTGCTCTGTTATTGACTTTAAAATCTATGTTGTCCAATGATCGAAAAATGTTATTTTCAGACACTTTAATGCTCAAGTGCTCGAGAAGAATAAAAATTGAAAAACGTTGTTCCTGATACAAAATATGTTATTCTCAGATATAATTATTTTGTGATGAAATCAAATGATAATTTTTTTCTTTGCTTATAGAAGTCTTTTGATTTTAAAGGCAAGATTTAGAAAAGAAGACAGCTCTCTCCAGTAAAATCATGAACACTGTAAAACACACTTGTTCTTATATTGAGTACTTAATGACCTACTTTCAAGACCCCTGGGTTCAGACCACTCCATTATCAGTAGTGCAAAAATTTCTGTCCTATAAATAAAAGCCAGAGTCTTTTTTCTTGGCAATGATGACCTGGCCACAACAACAACAACACCAAAACCAAATCAAACCAAACAAGCAAACAACTATTCCAGAGCAGCCTTGCTTTCTCTTTTTGTTACAAAGCAGGTGATTTCATTAGAAGGAGTTTCATGTCTCCCCCACCTGGTGCCTGTTGTGCCTGGCCTAAGCACAACAGCTTGGGACGCTCACTGTATGTTACCTCAGTATTTGCTTTTTATGTTTTTTGCCTTGTGCACGGAACTTAATCAACATTTCCTACGTGATGCTAATGAACCCTGAGTTCACACCATGTTCAATGCAAGTTATTACTTATGGCTTGCTCTTTATTGCTGGGTCATCAGTCACCAGCAACAACACTTTGCCAGTGAAACAATATTTTGTCCTGGCAGCTTCAATTTTTTTTACTTTCTTGTAGCTTTGAGCAGCTCTGGGGTTTCTCACAAGCTGCTGGCTTGGAACCACTGCTCCACCAGGCTAGCTGCTCCTTCCCAGTGCTCCTCTCCCAGAAGCTTGGAGGACAATCCCCCAGTCACAACTATATGCCAGGCTCTGCAGGAGCTCCAGCCATGCCCAGCCCATTGCTGGCACATCACAAACAGCTGAATGCTCCAGCTCTGGTGAGCCCCTGTCATTCAGCACTGCCCCGAGTGTAAAGCTTCTCATGCCATTATGTCCACCCCCCATGACAAGATACATGTATTGTTTCTATTGGTGTGCCTCCTTCCTTAGTATTTTCCCTAAATGACTGAAAACTGTAAGGCCAAATCAGCTTTTCTTTGAAAGGTTCCCAACAACCACCTTAAAGCAGAATAGAAACCCTGAGGCTTCACATTTTCCAAGTAACTTGTGTTCTGTAAGCCAATGCAGCAAGCTGTGGGGCTCAAGCTGTCTCATTAGTGAAGCACAGCTGTGCACTTCCGAAGTGATTTCCACAATGCAAGGATTCTGGGAGACACGATCCTGTGAAAATAATGCAGGTTCCCTGATTATTTTTGGTTTGTAATATATTGATGGAACAGAGCTTTCATAATACTATGACAGGAACAAAAAATTTAAAAAAGCAAAACCAACCACATACAAGCTGAAAGAGTTTTCTATTTTTCAAGTCTCATCTATGAAATGATGCTATCAAGCCAGTCTTCTCTGAACAGTAGAAGTCATTCAGATGCATATTGGAATACTGTAGGTAACAGTTGTGTATAAAAAGCTGCAGAAAAAAACCAAACTGGAACACCTAAAGCATGAGAAGAGTTTTGAACTTCAACTTGCTGAGGTAAATGCCCTTTTGAAGTCTCTGTGAGGTTTGAGTTTGTGGTGCCAAGTTCTGATCTAAGAGATGATTTTGCTTTGACCACGACATTTTCACATGTATGTTTTTACAGGGAGTGTAGCTTAATTTCTACACTCTGCATGCTGGCTCAGACTTCCCCCTCAAGTTTCTTAAATTTTGATTCTTTAACCTTTATGCCAGATAAGAGCACCTTATGCAGATAAAGAGAGCTGCATATGAGGGAAAAAAATCCTCTGAGCAAATACATTTATAATTATTTTTGAAGTACACTTTTGGAACATTAGAGAATTTACCAAGAAAACAAACTGCATTGTCCACTGAACTAAAAGCACTGATTGCCTTGAAAACTATATCCCAGTGATGGATATCACGCAAGTAAACAGAAAGGGTTAGGAGATACCACTTGCCCAACATTGTTAATCCTTATGCAAATCCAAATAACAAGCATTTGCAGCGAAACTTTGCAATTCAAAAAAGGTCTGGCAAGTCTGCTCATAAAGATGAATGCATGTCTGTTTAAAAAGATAAAAGATAAAGCAAACGAATTTCTTATTACTTCTCTTTGTTTGGCAGTGGAGCTTGAATATGCAAATATTGTGGAAACATTAGCATCTTCATTTCCCTATGATTCCTATGAGTTATATAACTGGACTCTGCCTTCAGATATTGGATAAGACAGTGACATAGCCAAACTTCAGCACATGCATTCCTCACACTAGTGATTACAGCACCTTATATTTTATTCCTCCAAGGAATGGAATATTTTTTTTGCCATGATACCATACTGAGGGGCATCTGCAAAACCTGTAGGAAAAATATAATAATCCTATTTTCAAAAGGTCCTTAGACAGGTCTAACTAAATTTCAGAATATGAGGCTATATGAAGAGGAAAAAAACCCAACAAATGCACTCCACAAGGCTTTCACTGGAGCAATTTTCTTAGGAAAAGTACCGTTCAGCACATTAGTCAATGAAGAGTCTTCTGCTTGTGTGAAGTGTTTTCCGGCACATTAACTCGTTTTCAGGGGACTGCCTGCTAGTCAAAGCTTCCATTGGATTAATTAAAATATGGCTTCTCTCACTGGAAAGAAAAGGCATGAGTTTGGTTACAGGACATTGACCACCTGTAGAAACTGAGCCCTTTCTACTTGCAGAAAATACACGAGCAGGAGCAGCAGCACAGCAGATGAACAACAGGGTAACTTTTGGTGTATGGGGCACATTCCTCTTCTTATTTTAGAATCATGATTACCAGGTGCTGATGTTTTCCCCTAAGCCACCTAAAGTGAATATAAGGTGCAACCCTGCAAATTGTCAGCACATACAAAGCTAAGATTTAGAGAGTAGTTTCCATCCTGAATCCTATAAATGTGTCCCACGAGGAAGATTAGTATCAATCATAGGCTTATTGGAGAGGGAGATAGGATACAATGATAACCTGAAGCTATCAACTAGAGTAACGGTCTAAGAAGGAAAAGCAATCAGAGAAAGAAAAGAATATCCTCAATGAAAGGCAGAACTGGAAAATCAGGCAAGAATGTATCATGTTGATGAACATGAACTGTTATACAAGAGAGAGAGTCATATGAACAATATGCAGGCTCTAAAGAAATGGTTATTGCCTAATGTTTATCTTAAAAGGAGTGCAAATAGACACTCATATCAAACTGCTTTACTTTTGTTCTCAGCTAAAGTACTTGCACTAAAATGAAATAAAGCCATAGGTATGGTGTCTTAACTATGCAAATTGTTATCACTGAAGTGTCACAAAACCAGAAATTATAATGATCTCTAGAAAAGGTATTGGATAGTTTGGAATTTTTGCTTCAGAATGTTTTCACATCAACTTTTCTCCTTTGCTTTGGTATTCTGCTTTTGGCAGTTCTTTCCAGTTTAAATACTTAATGTAAGAATGCCCTCATATACTCTCTCTGCACCTGTCATGGCTATGCAGGATTTTTTTGAGCTTCAAGCTTCACAGGATCCCTTTTTTGTCTAACCCAGCTTTAAATCCAAGCATCACTGATCTCTAAAGTTTGTGCCTAAGTCTCCAAATTCAAGCACTTTTTTATTTCTGTGGCACTATCTGGCTCATCCAAATGCATCTAAACTCTCACTACATGTATTACGTCTACAAGGCAACAATGTGACGGGCATTGCAAGGATAAAGCAAGACTTTCCAATGGCATCCAGTTTTAACAGAATTGAACACAGCATGCAGAGCCCCTAGAATAGGCCAGATGAAATGTAAGACCAAATCTCTGATTAGAAAGTTACTGACCCCACAGAGAATTTTTCTAAAATATATTTTGTCTTGAATTTCTCTATCTAGTTGAAGTAAAGTGAAATAAAAAATAACTCTCCTTATTCCCTTGCAAGGTCTTTGTTCAAAAATTTCGTTCAAATGTCTTTTCTTCAAAATCTGTGAAAAATGTTCAGCCTCACGGTGTTTTGTTTTTCATGGGGTAGCTCCATATAATCTTGATCGGCTTATTTTATGTAACCCAGGCTGTTCTATATCCTCTTACTTCTGTCCCTCTGACTTAACAGCACATCAGAAACTAGAGAAAAAAATGTAAGAAAGCAGATTTAAACCCTTCCCCCCCAACCCAGAAGATACTGCATCTGAGTTTAAAATGATTTTCTGGGGATGTATCAGATTCAATAATACACCAAGCTGTACTACCTCCACAGCAGGATCCCGAGGCAGCCTCCACAATCATGCCATATTGACACCGAAGACACATGCTGGAAACAGGTACTGGCAGCTGAAATGGCCAAAACATCCCTTTAACTTAATAGTGACAGGTTGCAGGAACTCACTGCAAATTTCTCCCGTGCACATAGGTAGAAAAAAAAGAGTATTTTGTGCTAAAGTATTTGTATATTCAGTTTTGGACAAAAAACAGATGAAAAGAAAACATCTTGAGGACAGATGTATAACCATCTGTGTATCTGCAACTATGTATCACTACAATTTTAACTGATTTTGGACTAAAACTACATTTGAAAAATAAACGTTTTAATTCAGGGGTCAGCTCTTTCAGTTTTGGGACTTTTTTTAAAAGGTCTCAAGCATTCAAAATATGTCTTTCCAATTGTTCACTATTACCACAGTCCTGATCAGGAGACAAAAATAAACGCATTTATCCAATCAGGGTGTTTGTATTGAGTCTATCTGTCAACATGCAGGTTAATATGAAATTAAACACTTTGTAGATGGAAACATTTAGCACTGAAATGAACCTGCCAGTGAGGGTTAATTAGACAATCAAGTACAAGAGCTGGCACTCTGTCTGCCAGCATGGCATTGCTTCTTCATAGAGGTGCTCTTCAGTTTACAGCAGAATGTCAAAGCTGTGTTCTGTGTGGTGAAAAGGATGAGATTAACTGGAATCTCTGGAGGAACCACTGAAAAAGGCTGGCTGGAGAGAAAGGAAGATCTCCTTCGGAGGAAGGTACCCTGAACTGCAGGGAAGATGAGAAGAGGGAGCCCTTAAAAAACTGAGCCAGGGAAGAGCTGACAGCAAGTCAGCTAATTACAGGGCGAGAGCAGGGGCTGACCTTGCTAGAAGTCAAGTCTATTTCCAGATTTCTGTATTTCACAGATGTTTAGGACAGTGGCTTGTGGCTGAGGCACACAAATGCTTTTATTTATGCTTTACCATCAATTAATTTGAGTGAAGCTGACTCCCAGGCACTTGGCTGACACTCTTCAGTAATATTCCTTGCTTAAAGATGTAGCTGATCTGAAACTAGTGAAATGATGTAGCTTAAAATCACAGCTACCTAACGCATCTGGGTCAAGGGAGTGTAGGAAGGTGTGCCAGAGAGAGTGCAAGAGGCAGGTTTAAGACAGATACTACAGAAATCAAGAAAAAAGGAATCACCTCTTAGGGAGCAGCAG
>VYZQ01068652.1:0-14191 GCA_013400655.1 Mystacornis crossleyi
CACTGCTCAGCAGTACCTTAAACATTAGTGTGCTCTCAACACTGTTTTGGTCACAAACACAGCACCATATGAACTGCTATGAAGCAAATATCCCAGTACACCTCTTATTTCCAGTGAGGAGGCTAAGTCAGAGCTTTTATCCTGGTATTTTGTCACAAAATAATGAAAGACTGATGAGATTCGTAGGTAAAGATATGATATTTTATTAAAACAACAGTTATAACTGCAAAAAATTAAGACATTCCTTTCGGAACAGGGTTGTTCTTTACTTTTGGGCTGTAGGCGTGACAACTAGGGTTTTTTCCACCTATACCAATTAGCTTAGTAAAAGACAGGTTTGCAATTGTGCACTCAGAGCAGGTGACTGCCTCTGTTCTACTGAGGCTACAACAAGGTAAGAAGTATAAAAGCAACACCTGAAGAGGAGGAGTCCTGCAAGTCTACAGAGAGTGTATAAATCAGGTCAAAGAAATGAACAAATTAACCTGTCAAATTCAATAACTCAACATGGCGTGTAATCCAAAGTTCAACTTTGTATAGGCTTTTATTGCTTGCTCAGGATCAACTGCTCCAGTACCCGGCTGCTGCTCGTGCTTCTTTTGAGTGTGAGCGTTAGCGCTGTTATTTCAAAGAAGTAATAAAACTTCAAGAACTGGACTTTGAGTTTACACTGTTTGTACTTGGGAATTGAAATTTTTTAAAGGAATTTATCACCTAGCGAGAGTGTGTGTGAGAGAGAGCAAGCAAGAGGCAGATTTTTACATATCTACATCATCATGAATTTCAAAGGGCTTTACAAATCCTACTCTTCCAAAATCTACTAAAATGCTGTGCTTTGCATATGATTATATGAAGCTCATTAGTAAGAGTACTAATGAGCCTCTACACACCCGAGGCAGATAAATGAGGTTCCAGAGTAAAATGATTTGCTTAAGGTCAGACTCCTGTAAGTTGACAACAGAGCTGGAAATAGAAACCATTGTTTCCCAGTCCCTTGTACCATATTCCCACGGATGGAATGTGTTGTGTTTTTTTTTTAAGATGAAAACACTGCTGTTTGTTCATGCTGTTTCATTTCTTGTGTTTTCAATGTAATCTTCACAAATGCAAATGTCCTGACCTAGAGCTATATAAGGCCTTCATTAAAGCCTCTCCACAATACCAGTCTTCATGCAATTGTATAAAGCAGAAGGGGTAGCCCAATTTAAGAATTCCCACGCCTCATAAAATGATTGGCCTAGTTTCTTTAAAGTGGGTTTAAGCCATAGCCCCCAACATGATTTAACACGGAAGCCACACTATTAATTGTCTATCTTCTGCCTTTAAGGTAGTGAGTTGCTGGAAGGTGAGGCAAACAGTGTTTGTCTTTCATGCACTAATGGATGATTTTGCATGTTTTTTTATCTTTATTTTCAGTCTGCAGTGGTGCACACTGACCTTCCTCCTCCCTTCTCCTTTGAGGAGCTGTAACTGGGGTGGGGATGAGTGCAAGGAGGTGTGGAACTGGTGCTGCACAAGAGAAGTTCCAGTGTCAGCATCATGGCTGCGGACATGGGCAGCCACTGAAACACCCTGTGCCTGCATCCCAGAGAGAAACTGGGGATAGTGTTCCCACTCCTGGAATGGAGGCAGGCTAACAGTGGTTAGAGAGCTGCCTAGAAACTCCTTGGTACCCCATTCAGAGGGTACTGCACCTCCACGATGGTGTGCTTTACCTGTGAATGGTGAAACCTCCTCTGTTCTCCTGCCCTTCCCTCCATGAAGGCCCTTTCTTCCCTGCTGTACATACATGTCTTTTCCTCGCTTCCCTGAACAGCTGTTGTTCTTGTCAACAATTTAGAGTAAGGCCAGTGAAAGGGGTTTTGGCAGTTCTAGGTTTTCAGGGAGACTTGTGGCCCAGAAAAAAAGAAAATATACACAGACATGTATATGTATGCATACATACATCTATGCATATATACATATAGATGTGAGAGAGAAGGCAAGGGAGCGAGCCTGCCAACAAACCTCCCATGTGAATATGCGTGTGTACTTTTTTGGCAGGGCACATGTGACTTTGTGCCTGCACATTTTATACCATTCCTACATACTCTTCTTATCCTGAGCCCATTTTAAGCTTGAATGTCTGGAGACAGAAAACCATTCCTTGGGATGGCAGTGCTGAGGAAGCCAGTGACATCTGCGGTTATGGTTTGCCAGCCTTTGTGGCACTCGTGACACAGATCATCCATCCCTGGGCAGATGTTGTGTTCTCCACCAGCTCTCAAGCCAGCACTGGTAATGCTGGCAAGAGCAGCAGGGTATAAAAAAAAAGCAGAACTTTACTTGTTGTAGAAACCAAACAGATGAACAAATGTTCTGCTACTTATCTCAGCAGGGCTGAACCAAATGATGGCCACAGAGTTCAAATACCTCACGCTGATTAAAACTGGGGTTTTTTTTGTAGGTTATCTGAAAACAGATACTTCAATGTACTGAGACAATAGCAATAAAAACTGTAAAACTGTGTTCTTCTTTTGGCACTAGCCCATTGTAAACAGTGAGCTACTGGGCTTAATGAGGCAATTCTGTACCATCACTTTTAATAACTGAATGTTTGTCTCCCGGCTATTCAGGTGGGCTATTACTGGTATTTAATATTACTGGCAATGTTGTTATATATTTTGTGCCAGTGCTGGCAAAGAACAAGGTGATTCTTCCAGATAACAGCCCTGCAATAGTATTTTTCTGGTTTTAACTGAGCGAAAGGCCAGGCAAAGCCACTGCACACTTGTATTTAGCTTTGCCTTTTCATTACAAACTTTATTTCAAACACTGAAAGAGTTAAATGAAATAATTACAGGCGTGTAAGCATGTTGATTCTAGCTTCTGTTATGGCAAACACAAAAATGTATTGACCTAAAAGGTAAATGTTGATTGAAGCAGAAAACTGACGTCAATATGAACTCCAAAGTATTTTGTATCTTGATGTTTGGCACATGAACACCATAGTGTATATATAGTGTGAAATACTTAGGTTTGTTTTAATTAGATGTATGATAAACTGGTGATTGTGGTTCTCATTTCATATGTAACAATTTACAGCATGACTAATTCTCCTGAAAAACCCGACATTGTCAGCAACAATCTGGAGGGCTGAGCAAACTGTCAAATGGCATCTATGGGGTTTTCTGAGCAAAAGATTCATATACTCTGCTTAATCTGCCCAAATTTTCAGGGTGACTTTTTTTCTATCCAGCATGTTCTGTACCAATATTTCCTCCTCACTCAGAAATGTGCTTGATGGAGATCAGTTTGTGGTGGAAGATGTAGATAGTTGGTTCCAGCACCATGACTCCCTCCCCTGCAGATGTGCTGGTGCTGGTTTGGGATTCTCCCCCTCCTCTTGCCTCCCACAGCCCAGACTGGGCCCCTTGCACAGGGTACCCCACCACTGCCAGCCTTTCTTTGTGTGAACTCGTAGATCTCAGGTCTTGTTTTTCTCTGTCCACAGCTCTGTACAGCACTGGACTATCTCCTGAGAGTTGGCAGCTCTGGGAAAGTTGGTCTGCTGAGGACAGGGTGGCAGCAAGGCTGAGTCCTGTTGAAGCATTGTAGGTGCCTCAGAGAAGTCCATCAGTGTGCTTACTGGTGGGTCCAACAACACCTCCACCATGTACAAAATGAGGGCAAATTTTATTTTACCTTTCCAGTAAATCCCCACATGCAGAGTGCAGAGATGGGCCATGGCTGGTGGCAAAGGAGTTCTGTCTGCAGATCCTGGCTCCTGAAAGTGAAGGATGGGGCTGGGTCCCAGACAGTGGAGGCGTTTAGAAGCAGTGGGTTGGAGCCTGGGGATGTGGATGTACTGGGATAAGAGATGGCCAGGAACTGGGATGGTTGCCTGAGGGATGTGGAGCACAAGGGGGTGGTGTGCCTGCAGCTCTGCTAGCGGCCACGCTTGAGTAAACTATACTTAGACTTAGACTTGTAAATGTCCAGGGAAGCCCTTGGGAAAGTGCCCCTTGTGATTCACAGGCTTCCCCCTGTCTGCACTGCACTGTGTGCAAACCCTGGCCAAAGCCCTCACTGCCCCTCCAGCAGGGATGCTTCTCCAGCCGTGAGATCTGTGTGTTCAGCAGCTGTGTCTGGCACTGCCACGGAGCCTGCTGATGAATCTTGGTGGATCAAAGCCCTCAAGCATGGGCTTGGCTTCCCTCTTCGTCTGTGAATGGTCTAAAACTTGCATTCATTTTTGTGAGCTCCCAGTGGCGACCGTAAGCGTGGATAACATAAACATGTGTGTGCTCCAAAGCAGCACCCAGCAAAAGAAAGGCAAGATGGAAGGCAAAAAAAGGAAAAAAAAAACGCCAGCTCTTTCTTGGTTTCTTAAGAAGATCTGACCTCATACTTAGGTCTATGTTTTTTCCCATTTCTTTTTCCTCACCCTGACATATAAATGGTTTCACAGAGAGTGCTGCTCTTGCTAGCCCAGTATTAACCCAGGGTTAGCTTGAACCTGGGCTTAGGAGAATGACTTGATCTGAAGGCAATTTGGAGCAGTGCTTTTCTCCCCTCTGTTTTTAGAGTATCCCCATGTCCCACTTTCAAGCATTTTTTTCGTTTCAGAAGTTCTAAAGGAAAGTAACCTTAATTAAAATTTTAAAATAAAGTGTAAAAGAGGACATTCTCAAGATGCAGCCTGATTGTGGTAGTTTATGTCTTAAGAAAGAGATTACTGACTTGAGACCTGAAGTATTCTCCTTTTTCATAACTTGACTACATTAAAAACACTGCATATATCTGTAGATTTCCTTGGAATATGTTCAGGAACTTAATGAAGAGTTAAGTAATTGAGTAGTTTTCCTTGAACCTTGATGGATAATCTGCAGATTTTTCTTTTAAAGCCAGAATATCTTTTTTCCCAAGTATTTCAGGTATTTGCGCTATGCAACAAAACAGGGTCTCCAACAAGCAGTTTTTTCTGCTTTGCAAGTTTTTTTCTTCTTTAGTTTGGCTGCCTTCAGGGAAAAATGTGGCAGACAAGATTGGTGTTTAACAGCAAAAGCCAGCTGGGGAATCCCACTGCCTCCCCTTCTAGGGAAAAGCAAGACAGAAATCAAAGTTAAAAAATGAGCTAACTAGAGAACTTCCATTGTCCTTCCTCTTCCGGGTGACTTTTAACAAAATTCCTTTTGGTGATAGTAATCTGTTGCTTCAGGCCACTGACCATGTATGTGGGTCTGGAGGGAACCAAAACCAGACACTTTAGAGGAAATTTTATAGTCCACGTTAACTCAGTTATGTGACGTGGCACACTCTGGGTGAAGAAAACAGGAGGGCTTGTTTCCATACTTGCTACAATCTCCCACTTGAGGACTGAACATCCAGTTTACCACGAAATCATGGTGACAAATTATTTTAATTTCCTAGTCTTGTGCAAGGCAGAAATTGGGTCTCCTGCATTTTAATGGTGTGCTGTTTGTGACTGCTTAATTAATATCGCAAGGTAAAAAGCATCTGGAGGCACCAGAAGGAGGTGTTTTAAATAGAAAGCAGTCAAAAATGAAAGGCTGCTTCCGTGAAGCATAGCTGTGCCACCTGGATCACCAGGAAAGAGCCTGTCCCAGGGGTGGGTGGTCTTGCTCTGCAGCTGTGGCCGAGCTCTGAGCTCAGGATGCAGAGTGTGCTCAGCATGTTGCCTGTGTCTGGCCATGCGAGCTTATCTCGGTCACCCAAGACATCTATTACACTCTGACTCACTCTGCAAAGAACAGCCTGCCGAGGGAAGGTAATTTTTCAAGGCGGTTACTTCAGAGTGAAACCACACTTGAGGATGCCAGTTCCTTCCCATCAATGAGCTCAGCAGCTCTGCACCAACACTTCACATCACAAATGATGTTTGGGGGTGTTTGCCTGAACAGCACAGCCTGTTCAGAGATGAAGAGCCCAGCCCACTTGTCCCAATTTACCAATAAATCAAGGTTTCATGTAGTTTGTGAATTAGGTGATTCATCCTTCTCCTGGTAGGCTGGTGATGTTCTTATTGCTAGACTGGGTATTTCCCTTCCTTATGCTGTGCCAAACTCATCTTTCTCAGGGCTCCTCAGCACATGGAGGCTGAGTTTGGATGTCTCCAGGCACATCACTGCATGTTGGGAGAGATGACAGGGAGCAGCCTGGCGATGTGCTGGATATCCTATCTATTTGGCTTTCTAAATGTTTAGAGATCTTCTGCTCCCGTTCTCACATGGACTCCAGATGCAGGATTCCTGCTTAATCAGCATGCCTTACTCTTTGCTTTTCAGGAAAAACTGTCCCCGTACAGGACAGCTTAAGCTGTGTCAGAAATCACATCTGCCTGACCACTTCAATGGCAGGTCATTTTGTCATGTCACAGTGTTGGCTCTGCCCCTAGCTGCACACAACTGCTGTATTTGGTGGCTGGGATAACTTGGTTTGAGATGAAATTCTGCATATCTGGAGTGAATCACAGGCTGCAGGAGCTGTGTAAGCACCAGCCGTGTCTTGCAGGGTGAGTTTGAGCAACTCAGATGGAATCTTGCTGCAGGTTCTTTCCACTGTCAAAATCAGTGCTGCTGGGTAATGATGTAGATATCAGAGAGTAGATGGTTTGACCTAATTGTTCTGGTTTAAAGCAAATCAATGCCTTTTGTGAACTCTTACCCTGGCGTAAGTCTAGCTCGTTTCTGCCCATTCTGAACAAATAAGTAGGAGACTTAAGAGTTTACAATTAACTTGCTACACATCCATTTACAAAACTGATATCCAGCGTCTGCATTTGCAAATGGGCAGCATGTGGGATCCAGCCAGGGGTAAAAAAGTTGTCGTATGAATTATGAATAAGCCCCATCTGTGCTCCGTTCTGGATGTTTCTAACAGCTTTTTAGCTGAAATAACGTGCAATCACATAAATATTTGGATTCTGCTTAACAGCTGGAATGGCGAAGAAACCAAGAGCAGGTAACACCATACAATCCAATGTAATCCAAGCTACACCTGTATCTTGGGTAATGCAAATGTTTATATACACTTACATGTATCTGTGTAACTGTACTGTAATTCTTGAGGTGGAGCTGCTACTGTGTGTGATACGCTGGCTTGATAAACTTTTTGGACTAAAGTGGAAGAAACTGTTCTTTTATTTGCAGAATAAAAGTATAATGATTTAAACTTAATTCTTTGCATTTGCTTTCCAGAAGACATAGCATGCTATTTTTGGTTGTCTTTTGTACTGATCTTTTGTTTAGTTGTTTCCTGTATTGATATGGGTTTTTTTTCCTGTTTCAGCATATAGACTTCTGGATTGCTGTGCTTCTGGTTTTCTCGGGAAATAAAGAGTGCTAGCAAATATACAACTTCAACTCCAGCAACGAGTCAGCTGACATCAGCAGAGAAAAGGTGACGGTCAGCACTGCTTGGAGGGGCAGAGCATGGCTTTGGCTGGGCACCAGTGTGCAGCCTGGCCACCGGGGAGCCTCACTTTTGGCAGAGCCCAGGCTGGGGGCGCATAGCCACACACAGGTAGGGTTTGTGTGTCTGGTGTGTGTTTCAGGTCTTGTCAAAAGAGCACTGGGTGGGCTCGCATTCCCACTCCTGGGCGTTGCACTGATTTCTGTTTCTTACCGACGACCTGACGATGGATGCTGGGCGCAGGTGGTGGGAACCCCCGGAGGTCTTTGCCCACTCTGCCCACCAGTATGGGAACTGATAAAACTTTGCTACCCTCCTTAACTCCCACCTCCACCTCTAGGCCAGAAGATATGAAAATGAAATTGATAAGAAACGATCCAATGGTCTGTTTCTCTGGTGTCTGTAGGCAACTGTATCTAGTGCAAGAGGAGGAAGCACATGCTCACTAGTACTCCAGTCAGTTTAAGCTAAGCAATTGTCCACCCCCACTCTCACCCTTCTTTTTTATTTTTTTTTTGTTTGTTTTCTTTATATAATTTTGAGATATTTTCTTTGGATTAGAAACTTCCTTTTCCCAGCATTTCATGCATTTCTTCATTTCCAGCAGGGCTTAATTCCCGATTAAAACATGGTTTGCTAACAGCTTATAACCCTGTAATGGAAAAAAGGTTTCTTAGATGGAAAAATATTTACCCAGAAAGAACTTAGCTCTAGGCTTAGAGCAAGCAGAGGAAATATGCAAAAGCATTGTGAGTGAATGAAGGTCATCCATTTCCCTTGATAGTTTTCTTGAACTGGTAAATAAAGATTTGTTCCTTATGGAAAATACAGACGTTGGATACTTGAAGAGGCAGAATGCACACACTGCTTCTTATGACACCAAACTAATTGGTGCATAAAAAGACAAGATGCCAAGGATGTAGTGACTAGTAAAATCCAAGCAGCTGAAAACATCTTCTGAAAATCTGCAGGGATATACCCAGAATGAAAATAAAAATAGCTATGCTGGTTTGGAAGTGCACAATCAATGTCTGGTTTGTATTTCTTAATAGGGTCTTACATTTGCATCAAAGGAATGTCATTACTTGCTACTGAAGAGATCTTCCTAAAGGGCATGCATTTCCCCCTTATTAGCTCGGGTTAATTCTTCCTGCTTAGTAGAGATCTCTCTACACCTGGATAGGTATTCCCTGATTACTGTAGATGCCTTGATTTGTGACTCCAGGCATGTGCAGTGGTCTCAAGTGTAAAGGCAGGGCTGCAGTGGACGTCATTCTTACTGCTCGCTTTGTAAGCGTTCTTACTGCTTGCTTGGTATTACCTGTTATTGTGTTACTTTACTCCAAGCAGTCCAGGGGTTAGAGGTGATGTTTAGACACATGGGGTCTTGAGAGGCTGGGCTTGCAGGTGAGTGCTGCCATTACCCTGCAGAGGGATTTTCTTGCTATGGTAAGTAATGTAGGTTTATATTCTGAGTTCCCCAAACACAGGCTTTTGTGATGGGAAGAGAACACCACCTATACAAGGTCCTCTCAAGAAAGGCACTAATAGCTTAGTCCAAGAGCTCTCTCTTCTCTTTCTTTCCTCTGCTCTCTCTAAAGCTTCCCTATGTGGTGCAGGAATACTTTGTGCACCCTTCCAAAACCCTTTCTATCTGTTAGAAATGCACTTGCATGTGCACCCTGTGGGCCAACAAGCCTGGTGGGCACAGTCCTCCACCCTGGCTGTTTGCTACAGTTTTGCTGCCTTTTGGAACTGGTTCTGGGCGCTAGGACAGTGTAATTCAGCCATGGCAAAGCAGTGAAAACAAACAGTTTATCTTCATGTTCTGGCTCTTGGAAGACGCATATGCCTAACAGTGAGAAATCATGGTTTACCTAAGAGCACATGGAACCCAAACCACGGTGGGTGTGAGCTCCCCTTGGCTCCAGACTATTACATCAGCAATGGACTTAATCCACAGAAAACATCTAAGGGTTGTAAGCATAAGGTATCTGGAATTAGCATGTCCACACTAATAACAATTTTTTTTATTTGGAAGTGATTACTGGAGAATGATGGTGTTACTAAGTAGTTGGTTTTCCTTTCAGCTCTGTAGTATTTTTATTCCTTTGCCTTGCTTATTATTTTACAAGGATTTTTTCCTGGTTTTGTTTGTAAACAAGACAGCAGATGCCAGGACCTAAAATCTATTAGAGATGCAATCCAAAAACTGTGAAAGTTGGGATTATCTTGCCTACGAGATCAACTGACTAATAATCTAATAGGGACTATTTTAAAACCTAAACCAGAGACTGAGTAACTGTTCCATACATTTACAGCAGTAATTCCAACCATTCTTTTTATCCATATGGGCTAGGTAGTTGATCCTTTGCTCCTTCTCTCCCACCAAAGCATCTCTGAATGCAAATGGTATGTAATTTTTAATGGGAAATTGTGAATTTGGAGTGAAATAAACTTTACATGAATTGCAGTTAGTTGCCAGTCAACTTTTGATGTTTTGTTGTTGAGGGCAAAAAAAGCAGTATCTGAAGAGCTCTGGTTTGTCAGTGCTGCTGCATTCAGCCTGCTGAGAGCTTCTGTCCTTAGCCTGCCTCATATGCTCCTGTGTCCTTGACGCACAGTGATGCCTTTGCATGTGGTGAAGTAACTCACTGCCACACTAAAAGTCTAAAATCCTCTGAATGTCTCCTCTAAACCTCTCCATATCTAGACCGTGAGTTCCGGTTTGGTCTATCCAAGCCTCTCTACGGGGACATCTGATGGAAATGGGGGTATTAGCATCTTTTCCTGCCTTTTGGGTTTTTTTTTTCAAGTTGGACAAAAGATTGCATAAGTATATGATTTTAAAATACTTGTCTCTTTGGTAGGGGTCTGCATGTTTCTTTGTCATGTTGACAGTAGCAGATACAGGGATGGCTCCCTCAGAGCCAGTGGTTTGGCAGGCCTTTTCTGGTTGTCAACACATCCATCTGATGATGGAGAAATGAGTAACTGAGAGCTGCTGAGCAAGAGGGACACGTCACATCTCACAGACAGATGCTATTTGAATTGGCTGACTTGCGACATGTAATAGAAATGTTTCCCTTTGGATCTAGGGTGAATCAGGAAAATGTCTCATTACAGAGAATGTCAGAACATTTTCCATAATGACTCCAATTTCGCTAAGTTATTGCTCTCCTCATTTCAAGAAATGGCTTATCAACAAGTTTGATTTTTGACATGTTAAAAACTAAGCTGGCTAAAGGAGCACCTCGAGTGTTATAATTTCTACTGGCCAAAGTGAGCATCAGCAAGCTGTGGACATTTCATCAGTGAATGCGATTCCCTGTCCTTATAACCCTCTGACCGTGGAAATCCCCACCACAGCCCAACCTTTGCACACTGGCCGGAAGCGAGTTGGCCCAGCGTCTCCTTCAGTCAGTGCAGTCCCAAATCCACCCTGCATTACCCTGAGCAGCTCTTTACCTTGGGAGGGTGTTTTTCTCCAGCAGCCCAGCCGCTCTTACGTGACGGTGCAGAGTTCACTGCAAAGCCTCGGTGTTGACATCAGGAATATGACAGCCCTTATCCGGCCACAGGTGTTTTCAAAAGCGCTGGCTGGTGGCCCAAGTTACCTGAAGCAGTTACTAATTGTTTGATGATGACGCAAATGACTGGGTCCAATTTCAGCCCTGCTGCTGGCTCCCGGGCAGGAATGACCTGCTCGACTATTGCTGCTCTCCATATCCTGGTGGAAGGCAGGCCTGTAAATTCCCCAGGTGCTGAGCTCCTGCCGTAGGTCGGTTATATTGGAAGAGGGGTTTCATTTCTTTTGGTGTGAAATACTCTTTCCTCTGGCCTTTTTTTCTGGTTTAAGCATGTGGACCTTTTTTTGTCCCACCCCTATTTTATGTAGAAATTGTTTCGGATGCCTGTCTAAGCATCATTTCACATACTTTTGCTATTATCCAAAACGGTTTAAATTCATATTCAGTGGCTTAAAGACTCTCCCTTTTGTCCAGATTCCTGGCCTATCTCTTCTGTAGCAGGCACATCATAGAAGATTGTTTCACTAGGACTTGTGAGGTGGCCTCATTGAACTGGAGTTGTCCTCTGCACTACTGGTGACATTTGTGGAAAACTGCTGCAACAGAGGCTCAATATCACTTCATATGTTTTCGTAAGTGTTTTCACTTCTGATTTGGTCGTTTACAGCAGATGCCATCTCATGTCATTTATGCAACTGTCAAAGCATAAGATATATCCCGGGGATGAGTGGTGGGAAGCACTAGACCTTGGCTTCCTACCCAGCCTGATTCTGTGACATGGCTATGCCTAGTCTCCCTATGTTAAACGGGATAGTAATGGGTGGATTGAAAAGCTACCAGAATTTATCAGCTTGGCATCACCTACCATTCAATTCCCATGATTAGTGAGAGGGAAGTGAGGCAGAAACAGAGAGAAGAGGCTGTAGAGGTCCCCTGGGATGACATCAGGTGCAGTGGTCTTCTGCTGCAGGGCGCTCGTGTGGGGTCAGTCCCGAGAAGCAGCCAGCAGGCAGCTGAGGGAAGGGCTCTTGCATGAGAGGCTCAGGTTGGGTGAAGTATCCGGAACAGGTGTGGGAGATATTTTCTGTGTACCCCCCTGAGAATATTTTCTGTGTGGCTTTGTCACCTGTGTGGTTAGTCAGTCCTGTCCAAGCTTTTTGCAAAAAAGATTGAAGAGAAAGGGGAAAAATAGCTCCTTGTTTTTAATGGTAATATTTAAAAATAATATAAAACCTTCCTCAGTGGCCAAACCACAGAAATTGCCATGCAGATCCAAGAGCAGGTGTGCATCCTGGAGCTACTGGAACAGCATCAGAAACCTGCTAGATCCCCAGTAGAAAGTGTCCTCTTAATTCTGGGTCAAATTCTGCTCCAAATGCGGTTGAGAGCAAAACTCCTATTTACTTTTATGCTTACTGCCTTTCATCTGTTGTTTTTGGAATAAACTGGGATCAGACATGAGAAGTGCACACAACTAGTGTCTGTTAGGGCAGAAGGAAACCAGTGATGCTGGGAGAGGTTTGGGAATGAACTGGTTGGTATGTCCACATTCTTGGGATGAGACCTTTCAGGAGTGTAACATGGCAGAGGATACTCCTGGTCTTTCAGCAGGAAACTGAAGTTATGGCTTTCCATTTTCGCTTCATATTTTCCTTAACTTCGCCCACAGGCTGCTTTGGATATCTGCAGCCAAATGCCTGTGTGGCACTTAGCTCAGCAGGTCATTTCCACAGGGTTTTTGTGCTGCTCCCTCCTGCCAAACCGGTGGCTCTGGGGGAGCTGTCCCTGTATCTGCTGCTGTCAAAGTGGCAAACCCAGCAAAACAGCTCTGTGCCTGGCCTCAGGTATGGACCTGTCCCCCTGCACTACAGTGCCTGAGTAGGTGTTTATGCTTAGCTGGCTTCATGGAGCTTCATGGAGCTTCATGGAGCTTCATGGAGCTTCATGGACTTCAAGTTTCCCTCAAGAAAATGTATCTACCTTCTTCAGCTTGGGACATAAAACATTTCAGCCATCTTTTTTGTGCCGTGGAAGTCAGCCAAGAACTGCAGGTTGTCTGAAAATGTTCCTGTATTGTGATGGAAATAAGGAAAGAAAGAGAGATGATAAGTTGTGTGCATAGGCTACTACAGAACTCATTTCCTAACTCAAATTCCTAACAGTCCAGTTTTTGGGTCAGTGTGGATTTGAGGTGCTAAGTCATGGTTAACACAAATGTCCAAATGGATTCAGACCTTCCAATATTCTTCTCTCTATTCGTATCCATCACAGACTTCAGAGATAATGTACCTATTATTCAGTGGGAGAACTCCTTTCCACCTGTTTTCCTCCCCCCTATTTCCCAAACCATTCCCTCTCACTTAAAGCCTTCCAAAACTTTTAAGACTTGATACTCCAGAGTGCTAAGCACCCTGGCCCTGATTCAGTAGAGCACTTACATATAGGAATAATTTCATTTGAAGTCAGTGCAATTATTTGCATGCTTTAGTTGCTTTGGAGTGAATTGCTCCATATTCAGTAGGGTGGAGTCCACCGAGTCCTTTCCTGGCTGTGTCCCTGCTAGACAGGGAGGAAAGCTACAGTAGCTCTTTTCAGTGCTTGGCCCGCTGGAGAACAAAAGGAAGCGGCGCCTCGAAAGGGTATTTCTGGGCAGGATGGGGTTGTGGTTCACTAATGCTGTGTTGTAAAAGCCTTGTTCTCATTGTAGTCTTATCAGAGCCTGAGAGATTATTCTTATCAGAGCATGTAACAATATTTTTATCAGCTTGAAAGATGATTCTTTTATACCAGGGAGGCTGTAAGCCTCTTAAGGCCTTTCCTTTTATTTACTTCTCTGCTGGCACTTCTCTGCTTCTCTTCAATCAGCATTTGCCCTTTGATATGAAAGCTCACAATAGATTGACATTTGGCATATAACATTGTGCTGGAGGTGTTTTACAGTGTAATATGCCTGGATATGTGATTTAGACCATTGCCTCTTAGTTCCCAAGTAGAAATACATCTCAAGTAGGGCTCCAGTGTCTGTTTTAGGGGATTTAGCCCAGCAATACTCATTACTGGTTGCCCAGGCTGGCGGCGGAAAATAAAAGCATGCAGCTGTAATTTTATCTGTGCTACTGCAAGCTGCTAGTTTGAGCAGCTCTTTGGAACAGGAACATCCTTCTTATGTATGGAGTCCAGAGAAAGATTGGAGCTCCTGAGTCCTCCTGGAAACAGATACTTTTTAAACAACAAAAACAACAACAACA
>VYZQ01068658.1:0-10994 GCA_013400655.1 Mystacornis crossleyi
TTTGGTGTGGTTAGATTTTGCCTTTGCCAGCTCCAGTGTGGACACCAGAAATTCCTACAGAAGAGCAGAAGATAAAACTGCAAGTAGTAACTTCTTAAACTGCCATGGCACATTCTTCAAAGTCGTCTGTGTCACCCTTTGTCTCCAATACATCAATCCTAGGCACATAATACATGATGCTTTGGATTGCATTCAAGAGAAGACACATTTAAATCTCAGTTGCTATAGCAGCAGAGAAATGGATTGTTTCTTTTCAACTTGACTGTAGAAGCAGCATAGACCAGAATCCAGTATCATTAATACTACTTGAGTGGGAATTTTTCTCTTGCCATGCCATGACACCCCCAGTATTTTGGGTTTAACAACACATAAACAGCAAAGTTGTAACTATACCCTGTATAGGCTTGTCTCAGTCAGCTTGAAACCAGCTCAGGGCACTGCTGTTCTGATGCTTTAAGACAATGCTGCTGTGAGAAGTGGCAAATCATCCTCCCTGCTTTCAATCCAAACTTACAACTACCCTTCACCTGCATCAGCAAGCAATTCAACTCAGAAGGTTCCTATGCAACTCTACTGCTGGCTCAAGAAAAAGGATAGGACTAGCTCAAACTTTTCTTGGTGAGTCAATGGACCTCTGGCATCCAGGACCACTGACTTCTGTCAGTGTTAGCCAAGCAGGAAATCACACCAACAAGCACCAGCAATGCTTCAGCTACAGCACCTTTCATGTGGAAAAAGATAAAAAGCTTTCTGGAGCTAAAGATGCTTTATGTTGCAAAATCTTTATTTCTTAAGTAGTTTGTCTAGCTCAGGTGTACCTGGACAAGCTGCAGCCCTCTTCTGACTACAGAGTGACTAGATGGAGTTGAAATGCCACAACCCAAGTTAGAGACACCATGTCACTTATTGTATATTTTAAAGCAAAGAAAAAGAACAAAAACCAAAACAATTCAAAAAAAATTTTAACCCCCTCCCCCCCAAAAAAAAAACTGAAAAACAATCCTTCTGACAGAGTTCAGGGCAGGTACTGGTCAGCAGTAATTTTCGTTCCCAAACATTGTTTTTGTTCTTTTGTTTCTTTCTTCACAAATCTCTTCATTATACTCTGGCATTTCATATAAAATGAAATGGACATATTTTGTCAGTGTCCCATTCAGTTTTCACCGAGATTCAGGCAAGGACTGGAGATCAGAACTGACACTCCTCTTTGGTGAATCCGTTCCACATAACATGATATTAATTACATTCCAGCCAACTTAGATTTTTCACCTTCAGTCAGGAATCAACTCTCAAGTACTCTTACCTTCCCAGGTTTCTTTGTTGGTTTGGTTTTTAACAATCCTAAACAGTATGCCTGGAGGCGATAGCTGGGTTGCAAATGTCATGGCATTTACCCTTTCTATCAGAGGAAACATTAGAAAGGTATGAACAGCCTGTGAACATTTTAGTATCTCTTCAGACCAGATCTAGAACTCCAGTCACATAGATACTGAACAAAATTTTGTATATCCCATCCTGAGTTATAAAGTATTTGAATTTGAGGGAGCCAGAGTCCCAAGAGCTTGGAAAGGAGTCTTTGTACAGGCAAATTTCTTTCATTATTTTCTCCATAACAGAAATCCTCTATTCAACCTCCACAAAGAAAAAAAAAAAAAAAAAGAAAAGAAACAAAACCAAAACAAACAAACAAACAAAAAAACCCCAAAACCGCAAAAACACCAAAAAACCACAAAAAAAACAAACTCAAACCTTTTTGCATGCAGGAAAGGAAGGGGAAGGATCTGAGAGATGTAGGAGCTTCACCACTTCAGCTGTATGAGTTAATGTTTGCGTATGCTAAGAGATGTTTCTTTATATGCATTTCATTTCAGAGTTCTCTCTCTATGAATTTTAATGTTTTGGTTTGGTTTTTTTTTTAATTTTGCATTAGATGAATTCTAAAAGATGGCTGCAGTGAAGAGATGCAGAGGTCCAGATCTGAGTTGAAATTGCAACTGCACAAAACCTGATTTGAATGGAGCTACACAGGAACCTTTCTGAATACAGTTCTTCATAAAAGAACAGTACTTACAAAATATCTATTCTAATAACAGACCCTACCCTTTCAGGCACCATATTTTGTTTTAGGTGAACAAGTTATTAATTCTATTCAGTGATCTATCTTTCAGCCACGAAGTAGTCTTACCTGAAAGCTTGTGTTTATATAGACGTTTTCACAGAATAGTTCTTGTCAACTGCTTGAAAGTGCGTATCTTTAAAAATAAAGGTATAGGTAGGTTTACACAACCTTAAACAAGTGCATTAGCAGGTGAAATTTGACATAAGATGCCTGAGAGGTTTGCCTTGTCTTCACCATAAATTGCTGATAAATTCCTATTTTTGCTACAGGCTTTGCCAAGTCGGTAGAGTTTAGCAAGTCTGAACGCATGAATTAGAATATAGAAAATCTTGGTATAAAGAAACAGTGCCTGGGATTTGCAATTCCCACAATGTCTCTTCTAATTGCATTTTTACCCCAACTGATTTGCCTGCAATTAACAGTTCTGCCTCCCCTCTCTTTGACACTGACTTAATTCCTCAAGAAGACAGACTGTTGCAAAAATTGCTCTTGGCTGAAGGATAAAGACCCAAGTGCCCTCAAAAAAGGGCAGGGAGAAGAATTCCTTCCTCTGGCTTTTTAGTAGTGTAATAATACATTTCTGTTCATATCTTTACAGAAATGAAGGCCAGGGACTTCCCTGGTGGGTAGCTGTTATCAGTCAGACACTATCATTTTCCCCCAGACTCCTCATCTCAGACCTGCATGGTTAACATCCCTTAGTCATTTAGTACAGCCTCATTTACATGGAGCACAGTGAATTACATTGACTCCAAGGTCTCAACGATTTAAGAGTGAAACTAGACAAATTCATGCACATCGTGGAGTTTGGCTGGCAAAGAGTGCTTTCATAAAATAGCTTTGGATATTTCCAATTAACAAAATTCAGCTGTCTACAACCCTTACTACACTGTGTTGATGCCAGATGCAATTAGTCCATAACAAAAGGGCATAACTGGCAAAAAAGGAAACTTAATAGTTGTGTCACAAGCAGCTTCATTCCCCTTTCTTCAAATGTGATGGAAATCGCATCTCAATTTCCATATAGAAAAGACAAGTTAATTTCCTCCTACAGTGAGTTATTCTGGACAGCATGCTGCAATGCATGTGATAGTAGAGCAGAAAACAACAACAACAAAATCTAAATACATCCCTTGACCAAGTAACTATTGGGTAGTTCAGTCTTATAATTGTTTCCTGTGTCTCAGTCAACAAGTTCCCATTCAACACAAGAAAAGACAAACGTAACACCTCAGTGTGTTTCGCATCTGATAATCATGATAAAACCCATACCATGGTCTCAGCTTAAAACCTTAATGGAAGAGATCCTCCAAGCCTCCCCTGTCCAGTTTGAAGTTTACCTTCAACCACAGTTCCCAAATTTAACCTTCTGTACCACCTCAGACAACAACCTGTGGCTGGGGATTGTTGTTTAAGAAAAGCTCCTGGAGAGCTACACAAAGTAGAAAATCTTCCCACCTCCAACACTGAACAAGACTGGGAGTTTGTAGAAGGTGAGCAAAAATGGTCTTATGGAAGTTCGCAACAGGGCAGGTACAAAATCCGAACAGGATCATAGGCATATAGCAAAATCCCCTGCTGGCAGGAACAAGTCAAGTCCCTAAGAATGGAGTGCATCACCTGTCTGTTTTGACCATAAGAACAAGCTCTCTAATGCACAACTCAATCTTATAAATAGTTTCCCTCTCTCCTAAAACTTCATCCTCTATCTCTCCCATGCACCTGCTGTTGCTTTACTTGGAACACTTAGTTCTGTATTAAAAAAAAAAACAAAAAGCAGTTTTGATAAGTGATCTCAAAGCCCATGCTATTTCTGTAACAAGGAGAGATCACACAAGAACCAGGATTAATAACTAACCAGATCAGGCACAGTGGGAGCCAGTCTTCCCTCCCACTCTGCAGCAGGCCAAAGGTAGGAGGTACTCGTTAAATGAGGTTGGCAGCAGCTAATACAATGGAGTGGGGAACATAGAATGGTTCACTGCATGTCAGCTTTAAAAATAAATCCCTCTCCCAGGGTAAGCATACAGACAAGGAGCCTCTTCCAGCTACACCTGGCTAAAACAAACTCGCTTTCCGTAGCAATCCCCATCACATTGTTGTGAAGGGCACTAACTGTAACTCGTTATCACAGCACTTAGATCAGAAAAAAATTGCCCAGGAAATTATCTTGCCAGGCCCAGAGCACACATGCAGACAAGAGGAGAGAGGAAAGCCTCTGGCTCAGGTCGAACTCTCAAGACTCACAGAAGTTTCATTGCAATGCCTTTCCCCTCCCACACCAGGCTGAAAAGCCATCCTACACTCACTGGCAGCCTGACGGTTCAGGGCCACCAGGCCATGCAGGGATGCTGTTGGGGTGTTCAGGGAAGCGCTCATCCTTAACGTCTTACAGCTTATGCTCTCATGTGCCAGCCACTGCCCCAAGAGTTGTCCTGCCACAGCTGGTAAAAGTGGGAGTGCAGCAGGACACCCATCTGACAGCAGCCTCAGTGTTGGAATTGGAGGGGAAGCAGAGCCTGGATGGGTCACTTGGTACCAGCCCACACCAGGAAAAGCGTCAGAGCTGAACTGATCCAGGAACAAACAGCAGACTCAGAGATATTCCCAGATACAGCCAGTTCATTAGGCTGAGGTAGAAACCACCAGTGCCATGTCCAAGGAAAACATGTACTACCACCATTATGCCATCCCTGGCAGGCTGGGCACCTGAAGTGACAGGCTTTTTTCACCCTTTTCCACAGAGAGGAAAATGACCTTCCACAGCCTGATGTCACTGTTGGTGGTGTTCTCATAAACGAAGGTCAGCCTGTGAACTCACAGTGCTACGCAGTGTATATTTGGAATAAAGCAGTCACTCTTCACCAGCACTTTGCTGCCTAATCTACATAGCCTGTGCAGGACAGCTGAGTGGGGAAAACCCAACATGTCTATATTTCAGCTCTGCCCACAGACAGATGGGGAAGCAGAGATGGCAAACCTCCAGGGGAGCAGTCCTCACCTGGAAAGGCTTCCTGGAGAGACAGGGTTTCAGGCAACTCCCGAACCCCAGGCTGCTCTGGGGAGCTGGGTCAGCCCCAGTGTGCTGGTTGGGTTGGGGCAGAGTTGGTTTCCTTTGCAGAGGCCAGTATGGGGCTGTTTTGGATTTGTGCTGAACCCAGGATTGGTAATACAGGGATGGTTTTGCTATTGCTGAGTCAAGGCCTTTTTTACTTTTCCAACTGCCACGCTGGTGTGGGGACTGGTGCGTGAGAGGTTGGGAGGAGACATGGCCAAGACAGCTGACCCAAACTGACCACGGGGATATTCCAGACCATATGACATCATGCTCAGCATATAAAGTGAGGGGAGAAGGAGCAAGGGGGGATGTTTGAAGTGATGGCATTTGTCTTCCCAAGTAACCATTATGCGTGATGGGGCCCTGCTGTCCTGGAGATGGTCGAACATTTGCCTGCCCATGGCAAGTTGCAAATTAATCCCTTGTTTTGCTTTGCTTGTGTGTGTGGCTTTTGATTTCCCTCAACCCATGAGTTCTCCATTTCTTACCCTTCCAATTCTCTCTCCGGTTCTGTTTTTGGGGGAGTCAGTGAGCAGCCTCATGGGGCTTGGTGGCTGACTGGGGCTAAACCATGACACATAGCCACAGCCTACAGCAGTTACTGGAGATGCTCAACCAGTTGATAGCTACCGTCTGGTCAAGGCCACCAAGGCTGCCCATGACCTCGGGGTCATGCAAAACTGAAGCTCTGCAGCATCTCACCATCTCACCCCTGCAGCCAGGCAGGGAAGAGGCTGAAGAGTGGAACAATAACATTTTCTTAAATCAAGGGCTCTCCCACAAGTTCAGTACACTGGAATGCTCAGAAAGCAAAGGTCAGAGCAAATGTCTGCAGTGAAAATCTATAAAGAAGGCAAGTTTCAAAGAAGCCCCAAAGGTGACTTTTGCACTTTCTATCCAACACCATGTTTCCCCTCCCCGTAGTCCTCCTTCTTTCAAGACCAAAAGCAGAAATGTCACAGTGCCATCAGCCCACCGTATTATCACTTATAGCACCATTTTATTTCAACATCTTCCACTCTATTTCCCTGAAAATCCTTTTCTCTTTCTCTGAAAATCTATGTTTTACTGCCTCAAGAGTGCTCTATCCAAGTTCAGTTGTAAAAGTGTTTGGAATCTGAAAAATAAAACCCAAATCAGCAGGGACCCAAAATTGCATAGCCACCCCAAAGCAGAAATTCATATTACTTTCTTTACAGTTTTCTTATGAATGTAACTGAGCAGTTTATAACATATTTAGATGTAGAAAAGGAAAAAAATATGTTGTTTTGTTGTATTTTTGTGGTTAATAAATGAAGTATTTTTACTTAAAATTAGGTCTGTTTTAACTTGACAAATGCAGAGTTAGTTTCAAGATTCCTCCATTCTGGTAAACATCAATGAAGCTAAAACTCTTCTGATAAGACCAAAAGCAGAAATTTAAGTGCTTCACAAGGACTCCTTGAAGGAAAGGATATGAAGTGATAAATTTCTGGATTTTTGCTTTGTTAAGAATCTGGAAACCAATGCACATGTTATCACACTACTGAGCCTTTTACAGGGACTGGAAGACGGCTCGGGTTAAAAGCCACAGACAAGATTAAGGCCTGCATCAGTACTACAGTTAGTATATGACCTGCCCCAGGCTGACAATCCTTTATAAACTCCATTACCTCTTTGGAGTTTTTAGATCGGACCAACAGGGCACTAGTCAGTGACCTGGTATTAACATTAAAACTTTAAAGGGAACAAAGAAAGCAACCTAAATTATCACCCTTTTTATATGCAAACTATGGTAAACTGGGAGATAGCAAAAACATCCCAGTCTGAATTGTTTTTCTTCTTTGAATGCTGGCTTCGTTTCCTTGCTGCTCAGTACAGTATGTTCCATCTTCCACCTTTTTTTTAGAAAGCACATAGGAACTTCAGAAAAACAGCACATGCTCACAGAGAAAAAAAAAATCTCAAAGGACTGGCAGATACTTGTGACTTCTGAGCAGCAGTGGGATTTTCTAACTACAAATTGTTCAGATGTTGTGGGCTTGACAGAATCTATTCCAAGCTTGTTGTTTCCCTGCTCTTTTTCACAGATTTAGAGTCTCTGATGAATGCTATGTGTACCAGCCCAGATGCTCTGTTCTAGCTATAAAACAGTTTTAGTCAGCTAACTGGATAAGAGAGCCTAAAATAGTGCAGCTCTTTACTCTTTATCAGCTTAACATTTTCCACTACCCAACACTAGACTCCCAGAAGTACAAACCAGCCTGGTTACATGTGACATACGTATTCTGGGGCATTGTTTAATGTTGCCTAAATATTGGATTGAAAGTAAGTAGGATTTAACTCTTTGTGCTGTCATACTAAATAGTGCCCAAATATCACAGCTAACTGAGCATTGAACTATTACAGCAATTACTTGTAAATTAACAGACCATTTGTAAGGATTTGGCCTTTGTTTCAGTTTTAGAAAAGATCCTGTTAGGAGATTTGTGCCTTGTGTCCTCAATCCAATTCTGTTTTCTAGACTCTCTCTAGACACTGGAAAGAGCCTTATTGTTTGGCCTTTGTCAGTT
The DNA here is from genome assembly GCA_013400655.1 of Mystacornis crossleyi. Lineage (NCBI taxonomy): Eukaryota > Metazoa > Chordata > Aves > Passeriformes > Timaliidae > Mystacornis > Mystacornis crossleyi. The sequence goes on from VYZQ01068658.1 coordinate 7,730, forward strand.
TTTAGATGAAAAGACTGACACAGTGTTGCAGGGCCAGAACTAAGACCATTTATCCAAACCCCTAAGATCAGAAGCAGAGATCTGAACCTTCTCCAGTTCTAACCATTGCAGAACCAAGTATCAAATAACACTTATTTTAAGACCAAAATCATTTTGACATGTTGAATCTCCCAAATCCCTAGTGGCACTGTGCCTTTTGGCAAAGCTTGTGACTCTAGTCATGCCAATAAAGCAGTTTGAATTGAGCTGCCTTTTTTGCCCAATCCCACTAAAACCATAGTAATTGGTTCAGACACAGAGGCTCAGCTGCTTCAATGAGGGCTAAAGCTACCAGCCAATCTTGACAATAGCTTTTTTCCCAGCCTGGCAAAATGAAATGTAATGCAAATGTTCCTATTCTTGTCACTGGCCTGGAAGATTTACATCTTTCCAAACTGTCTGATTTTTCATGTGTGTTCACATTCCAGGACACGTAACCAGTTTCAACCAAATGTACCAGAAGGTGAAAAGTTCCACACATTTCAGAGAACAGAAAATAAAACCTCATTATAATCCAGAAATCCTCATAGGAGGAAGACAAACACCTCCAAAACAGAAAAAGATTCCCTCAAACTCAAACCACTTCAATCAGACAATTCATTAAGAGACATAAACCTTAAGAAGCCACAATATAACAGCTAGACCCTTTGTGTCATGGAACTATCTGACTTAGCAATAGGTGAGTGTTTTTTCCTCCTTATAGAATAGATCTTCCAGCCCTAGGAGGGACTGGATACTGGTGTGCTTCTCGAATTCTTATAAAAGTAGCAACAGCATGCACATTCATCTTGGGCACTCAGAAAACACTCCCTGTCAGAAGTGTTGTATCAGAACCTGCCATTTTGTGACTCACTCAACACATCTGTCTAGATATGGCTGTCATTTTTATCAAAACCAAATATTAACATAACAACAACTGCTCCCGACACCAGTTTCAAGTGTTGTGTAAAAATGTGACACGTTCTTCAGGATTTTCATTATTCTGTATTATCACACAAGCAGCCACATCAACATCAGGGACAAAAGCTTGGTAGTCCTTTAAATATTGAAACAGTGACAGTACTTTGGCTGCCATGTGTGATCCCTATGAGAGATGCAAATGCAATTTATTTTCACCAGTCCTTCCCAGCAGCAGTTTGGTGTTTGAAGGAAATTATGAAATAAGTTTTATTCTACATTTTGAAGTGAATTATTTGACTTTATGAAGAGCCTCTAAGGAGACAAGTAGGGGGAAATGCCAAAGTGGAGGTTTCTGTTCAGACAGATCAGAATTGCTTTGTTATGAATTTTGTTTATAAACAAGATTGGGGATATCTCTACTTGGAAATTCCCTCCTGCCCACCCTCATTTCCTCTAGTAGGACTCTTCTAATCCACTTGGGAGCAGCAATTATACAGAAAGGAAACAAACTGATAAAGTTTTCCTTCCCATAATTCTTTTTTCCTCTTGCTGACCCAGCCCCTCTCACATTCTACAGTCTTTTTCCAGCAATGTAAATGAGCAATTAACTCAGTTTAAGATTGTAGCATCCTGATGAAATATCCTTTCCCCTTACTGAATTCTTATCCTATGGGACTTAAATCCCTCCCAGGACAGACAATCCACATCTAGAAGAGACATTAAAAAACAATAAACTACTTAGGAAACAAATTAATCTCTCAGTTTATGTTACATACTAGAAAGAAATAAGAGAGCTGTGAATTCAGAAGTGGTATGAAAAATTCTTCACTTTTGCAGTCTGCTTTGACTCTATTCTAAACACAGGAAAAAGAATCTTTCCGTTCCCCCTTATTTGGAGCTGCTCTGTAATTTATTTCTTACAGAAACCTCTGAAGCGGTGCAGACTCCAGGAATTCTGCAGGTGCATTGAAGTGCGGTGCTGCACATTTCTAACCTTCAGAAGTGCATTCAGTTATGCTGCCAAAATCTTTTCTCCCTGTGTCTGCATCAGTAAGATTCAACAGCTTTTTTGCAACTGAAAAGCTTCTAATGTAGCTCTGATCTCCTAAAAGTGTCAGACATACGGATTTCCCCTGGCAAAACCCCTGATGACATACAAGTCTTACCATAACCAGATAGGAAGGCATTATAATTTCCCTTATGCTGACAGTAAGGTGCAGTACTTAGCACAACCTGGGTTCTGCTCTCATCTACATCTTATGTATCTAACTGTGACAAGCCTGCTGTAACTAGGATAATGCTTTGTAAGAACATGGCTGAAGGTCCCTCAAACTGCAGCAAAGTAAAATTCTGCATCCAAAGAAAGGCAGCTTCACTATCAAGAACAATAAATCTCTTTTTACATAAATATGGAAAAAGGCAAGTAGTTGTGTTCTATTCACAAATACTTATATTCCAGTCACATACATGGTATTCCTGACAGTAGAAGTAGTCTGAAAGCTGGCTACTATCAGGGTCATAAACAACAGTCATAAACACTGCTATCATGCTCCAGTAGCCTCTTGGTTTCTGGCATACATCCTAGCTAGCTGACCTGAAAAAAAAAGGAAAACCAAACCAAACCAACAACAAAAAAACCAACCAAACAAACAAAAAACACATCCCCAGCCAAAAAACTTGATTTCAGAATAGCAACTTTGAAAAAGTTTGTCTAGCCTCTCTCAAAACCCTTAGCAGAAGTTCCTGAGTTACTGCTGATGTAAGAGAGCACACTCTCTGTGCAAAGGGGTCTTGTACTACCACAATTCAGTGAGGCGATGTATAGAGCAGCTGATCTTTCTGTGGTTTTCATCATTTTTACTCAGAGTTGTCAAAAACATGCAATGCAGTTACACATGGTTTCACACTTTCTATTTTACAGAACCCTGTTCTTTTAGGCACCATTCCTCAGGCTTAGAGAGCAGGGGAAGCATAGGAAGATAGAAAAGTCCTTTACTGAAAGGGCCTTTCTTGTGAAATGCTTACCCTCTAGAAGAACGCTTACCTTAGAAGAATATAAAATAATCTGTAAGAGTGTATTGGTTTGGCACGGCCTGGTTTTGGGTAGCAGGGGGGCCGCAAAGATGGCTCCTGTGAGAAGCTGCTGGAAGCTTCCCTCCATGTCCAGGAGAGCCAATGGCTGATGGCTCTGAAGATAGACGTGCTGCTGGCCAGAACTGGGCCAATGAGAGAGGCTGGTAACGCCTCTGTGATGAGTTATTTAAGAAGAAAATCAAAACAAAGTCGGGGGGGGCGCGCGTGGTGGGGTGGTTTTGCTGCTAGTCAG
>VYZQ01068667.1:0-12751 GCA_013400655.1 Mystacornis crossleyi
ATGGGATGGGATGGGATGGTGGACAGTAACTATTGAAACCCATCTGACCCCTGAAAGCACTCATGGGCCTTAATGACCCCGACCAGCCTCACCTGGGACCCCCAGCTCATCCCAGCAGCCCCATTTAAGCTCAGCCCTGTGCCCCCAGCCCTGTCCTGAGCTGTGGTAAGGGATCTTTCCCTCCTGGATGGGCCATGGACCTACTCTGGATGGGATTTATGTCCTTGTCCTTTTGGTCTCTGTCCCTTGGGTGGACTTCACCCCTCACTGCAGCCTGGTTTCCACACCAGCTTATTCCTGTGCTTCCCTTTTCCACTGACTGAGCTCCAGGAGGGATCCAGACCTGATTCCTGGCTGTCCTTGCTTGGGGCTGCCTGTGGAGCCTCTCCCCAGAGGCTGGCTCTGCCTGGAGTGTTCCCTGGACTCTGTGCCTGTCTTGGGGTACCCTAGCTCCTGCTGCCCAGCTTCCCTCCCCCGGTGCCCCTGCACGAGTCTCCCTGGCACTGGGATGCCTGGGAAGATTCCTGAACTGCTTTTAGGAGCAACTTGGATTTGGCAGCTGCAGCTGAGCTCCAGGAATCTCCTTTCTAGTGCAGGAACAGCCGTTCTGGAGGTGTCTGGGCAGAGGTTGGAGGGCAAAGGTTGGGTTGGGATGCTGGATGTGCTCCATGGGCAGTGGGATGGACGAGGAGGGCCCAAGGCGAGCCCAGCTGGGCTGTGAGCTCTGTTTGGGGTCCAGGATGGGGGTAGGGGGGTGCAGGGTGCTCAGCAGGGGTAGAAAGAGTGTTGGTGAGCAGAGCTGCTCCCTGATGAGCTCTGGAAGGAGAAGGGAAGCCTGGCTGTGGGGATAAAGCAGCTTAGCCCTGGGAATGCTGAAAACTCCAGAGAAAGTGGGATTTTTATAAAGGAAACACAGAATTCCTATAAAGGACATACAGCCTGGCCTGTTCCTGCCTCTGGCTGCTGCAGCAGCTGCACTCAGCAGCCTCAGCATGCCCTGCCTGGGGTTAATGTGCTGCCAGGAGGGCTGTGACCCTGCTCTCTGAGCTGGTGACTCAGCTGCTGCAGCTGGGAATGGCTTCCCAGGTAATCCATGTCCTTGGGAAGCAGCCTGTCTGCTCCCAGAGAGAAAATAAACCTGCCTGGAAATGGAGAGCAAATCTGTGATGTTCTTGTAAGAACCACAAATCCAGCTGTGCCAGGAGGGACAGGAGGCCCTTGGTTAAAAAAAGGGAGAAGCAACAAGGAAAAGCTTTGGAGTTGAGGCTGGGTGAGCCCCAAATCCAATGTCATGAGCAACCTCATTGTGCAGCAGCTTCGGCCCCAAAATTGTGGGGCCATGAGCTGCAGATAGAGCAGGAACCTGCTCTTGGAATCCTGTTGTAGTTTGGCTTGGAAGGGACCTTAAAAACCATCCCATTCCATCCCTACCACAGGCAGGGACACCTTCCACTATCCCAGGGTGTTCTAACCTGTCCTTGGGCACTTCCAGGGATCCAGGGGCAGCCACAGCTTCTCTGAGCACCCTGTGCCAGTGTTTAACCAGCCTCACTGTAAAAAAAAAAACTTCTCATCTCTAATCTAAATCGATCTTTCAGTCTAAAACCGTTCCCTGTTTGTTCCCTGCCACCAGAGCCTGAGCAGGGAGTGCTCGGGCCGTGCCCTGCCCAGGGAATGTTCCCTGTGAGTTATTTCCAGAGCTGTTCCTGCTGCAGCAGCTGTGGGAAGGCTCATCCCTGACAGGATCCACTGAGCTCTCACTGCAAAGCTGGACCCTGGCGGGGGCTGCATCCCCTGGAGATGGAAGTGTGAAGGTTCCTCCACTGATGGGAGGAAATCACCTCCCAGAAAAGCTTGGGACTGAGAGAGGATGAACATTCCTGATATCTTCCCCTCTGTGAGCTGTGTTTGGTCTTGGATTCATTCCCATGCTGTGCTGATAAACTCTTCTGATTTTGCATTTGGGGTTTTTGCCCGGTCAGGGCTCCCAGGGGCTCAGCCCTGCACCCTCTGGCTCCATCCCGGTTTTCTGATGTTCCTGCTGGCAGAGGCTGTTGCACCTTCATTTTGCAGAGCTTTGGGTTGCCTAGAAACCTGTGGATGCTGTGCCTGTGTGGGGAGCTGGGGAAATCCCAGGTGAAATCCCAACTCCCCCCAAACAGCCACGTCTCCTGCAGGATCCTGTTCCTTCCCCCCTTTCCCATCACAGGGCTCTTTCCATGCAAAATCTTCCAAGGAGATGGTGTCAGGAGTGACACACGAGTGTCTGAAGTGGATCAAAGCAGCTTTCTGCTCGATTGATTTGTCATTTTCCCTCTCTGGGGTGTGGATATCTCCTGGCAGGTCGCAGCGTGCCCGGGGCTGTTTGTCTGCCCTCAAATAAATCTCACACCTCATCCACAGCGGGAATTAGAGGGAATGAAGGGGCTGGATGCTTCCCAAGCTGTGGCAGATGCTCGTGCAGATGGTGCTGGCACAATTCCCACTGACAAATCATCGAGTGGGATTGTCCAGACCCTCCCAGGAAAGGAACTGCGGGGTCTGGAGTGATCCTAAAGCGTGTTGATCTGAGTCTGTCCCTTGTCCCCACTCCTTGCTGGTGGCAGGGCTGGTGCCACACTGGAGGAACCTGGTTTTAGATGTCTGCAGGTCTTTCTGCTGATGGACAGGAACAAGAAACCTTGAGGTTTTAAATTACTTTTTCCTCAGGTATTCCTGTAGTTCAAAGATCCTTTAGTCAAGGAATGAACTTGGAAAGGGAAAATATGTGTTCACCAGGGGAGTGAAAACCTCCTCGTGGCACTGCCAAACAGCCCAGGGCAAGGGGCTCTCCCCCCGTTCAAACCCTCTTCAATGTTCACAGCACGTTCTGAGAGTGGATCCTTTCCTTTCTGAGAATTCCCACTGGAATTCCTGCCCCTGGAATAGGGCTGAACCCTGCTTTAGGCAGAGAGAGGGTGTCCCCACGCTCTGGTCAGGACACAGCAACTTCTTCCTACTGCTTGGTCCAATTCTTTATTTACAACATCAACAAGGAACTTTGGGAAAGGACGAGCAGGATTCCTGTACCCAGCTGCTCCAGGACTCGTGCTTTGGGACATTTGTGTCCCAGGCTCTGCTTTACAGCCCCGAGCATTCCAACTCTGTGGTCATGAAGGTCCCATCACTGCTGGGGGAGGAATGGCCCTTCCTTCCTTTGGGATAGTGGCCTCGAAACTCATACTGGGGTTCAAAAATCTCACCTAGCTCTTTGTGGAGTTGTCTGAATGGTTTTTGTGGGCTGAGTCTGCTGAATTTGTGCACTGAGCTTTAACCTGAATTTTAATTTTCCCAAATTTACATTCTTCTTCCTGGGGCTTTTGTCTCTTGTTCAATTTGTGTTTTTCTTTTGAAAAATGAACAGGGTAGAGAGCTGTAGTGGAAGTTTCTCGGCCTCCTGAGCATATCTCTCCTTTCCCCCAACACAGATGAGGTGAACCTGCTGGACAAAATCACTCTCCACGCCCAGGACCTCAGCAATGTTTCCTTTGGCTACGACCACAGCAAGTGCAGGATCCTGGAAATTGGCCAGTATGCCACCCTCAACATCCCCACCAGGGAGGCCTTTGGGGACAGGTAACCTCCCTTCAGGGAGTGGGGATGGGCTGGTGGGGTTCAAAAATCATCTGAGGTGTGGCTGTTGGTTTGAGGAGTTCCCTGGAGAGCCCATTCCGTGATGACATGGAGATAACTCAGCCACTCTGAGCTAAGGGCTTCCTTTGTTTTGAACATTTTGGAAGAGTTTGTCCCATCCCTGGAAGTGTCCAAGGCCAGGCTGGATGGGGATTGGAGCAGCCTGGGCTTGTGGAAGGTGTCCCTGCCCATGGCAAGGGGTGGAATTGGATGAGCTTTAAGGTTTCCTCCAACCCGAACCCTTCTGGACTTCTTTGCTGGTTCTTGGTTGGGCGCAGGAAGGGCACCTCGGCACGGCCCCACCACCCGGTGCTGACGGTGTGTGGGCAATGCAATATTGGCCTGAATGCTTCTCTTTGAACCTCACAACTGGAATGATTGTTGGCTCTTGTTTCCCTTTATTTTTCATTCTCACTTGGTTCATCTGTGCTATGAACCGAATTTTTTATCCCAAGAGGTCAGTTCATGGTGACACAGCAGCAGCTGTGTGGTGTCACATGTCCCCTCTGTCTGCCAGGTTTGCAGATGAGCTGAGCGTGCTGCTGAAGCTCAGGTACTCCCTGAAGGAGGACACCAGCCTGGTGACCATCCTCAGCCATCGCAGCCACGTGCTCTTCCAGATCAGGATTAACCCCTATGGCCTGGTCTTCATCACCACGAGGAGGAGACACTACGAGTAAGTCCCAGCCCAGGTGCTGTTTTCCTGCTTTTCCATCCTTCCCTTTCCATTCCCAAGGCCAGGGGTTAGGGTTTCCCGCTCTGGTGGGCTTTGGGCAGTGCTGAGCTCACCTCAGCTGAAGGGAGGTGATGTCCCTCAGACCTGGTGCAGGTTGTCCCTTCCAAACCCTGCTCTGCCAGAACAATGCAGCTCTGGGAAGCAAAGCAAAGGACAAAACGGTTCAGATCCCCAGGGATAAATCCAGACACAAACCCCAGGCATTTCTCAGGTGCCTCTACTTGTTGTGGATATCCCCAAACCCATGGAAGACAAGAGATGGTGTTGTAGCAGCTCTAGGATTGTTCCTTGTGTCTGCACTGAGGATGGATAAGGAGGGACCCTGGGAGCTGCTGATGGGTAAAGCCTGGTGCTGGATAAGGTATGGGATGAAGTTTCCTGTTCTGCCTCCTCCCTTTCCCTCAGGTTCCCAGTGTCCTTCCTGGGCGATGGGCGCTGGCACCAAGTGGCCCTCAGCATCTCCCTGGAAAGGCTGGAGTTGCACGTGGACTGTCGGCTGGTGGACAGAGTGAGCTGGTCCAATTATTTTGGGATGGGAGTGAACACCGAGGGGCTGATCATCATCGGAGGCCTCATCAAGTCCTTCGAGATCCCCTTTAAGGTGAGAGCTGGGCAGGGTCTGCTCTACCTGCGTGAGTGAGGTTGCAGGCTTCCTCTGAAGGAATCCATTTCCATCGCCTTCTCTTCCCAAAATGACATTGATTTTCGTGCTTGGGCAGGATAAACTTTGCAAAGGCTCGGAATTGTGCAGAGAGCTTGGGCTTGGGTCAGGGCAGCGCAAGTGGCAGCAGTCAGGTCACCTCTGGGTTTGGCTTCCACTCGTCCTCTGATGTTGGCCGTGACTTGGACCATGCAGAGAAGTCTCTGTGTAGTCAGCATGGAAAGATCTGGCTGGGGAGTGTGTCCAATGGCTTCAAACTTCTAGAGGGCAGGGCTAGATGGGATATTGGGAAGGAATTGTTCCCTGTGAGGATGGGGAGGCCCTGGCACAGGGTGCCCAGAGCAGCTGTGGCTGCCCCTGGATCCCTGGAACTGTTGGGCCACATCATTCCATGGTGACATGGAGATAGCTCAGCCCCTCTGTGCTCTGAGCTTGGGGCTTCCTTCATTTCTTACATTTTGGAACAGTTTGTCCTGTCTGTGGAAGTGTCCAAGGCCAGGTTGGACGGGGCTTGGAGCCACCTGGGACAGTGGGAGGTGTCCCTGCCCATGATACCTTTGCATCCAGCTCTTGAAGCTGGAGAGGGAATGTTCATTCCCCAAACCATCCTGTAGAGAAATCCCTGGCTGCAAGAAGCTGGAGACAACCTCCCCTGCAGGCCCTTCCAGACCTTTCCCTCTCCTCTGGAGGAAGCAGGGGATAAGCTCTGGTTTTTGTGTCTCTCCAGGGTGCTCTCCAGCAGCTGACCTTCGTGATGGGAGACGCAGCAGCCGCCGGCGAGCACTGCCACAGCTACAACTCAACCTGCCCAGGCTCCTTCAGCCTCAACAGGGCCCTGTGGGAGCTCCCAGCAGCCTGGCCAGAGGTGTGGCTGGGGGCAGCTGATGAATTTAGGGACTGCTGGGCCAAGTTTTTCCTCGGTGTCACACGATTCCGGTGAAAGGCCCAACCCAGGGCGTTAATGCAGCCTGGAAGTGCTGGGATCTCCACTTGGGGGTGGGGTGGTTCTTTTCCATCCCTTCAAGTGGCAGTTGGGTTTGGTGCCAAGGACAGTGAGTTAAAGGGAGAGTCTGGGGAAAGCCTGGGGGTGGGAAGGACTGGACATGCTCCTGTGTGTGACACTGGAAAGCTTTGAGTAACGCTGCAGCTGGAGCTGTGCTTCTGGGAGGAGGTGAAAGCTGTCCTTGAAATGGACACCACTCTGGAATTCTTGCCCACTCCCAGCAGCATTTCATCCTTTGGTGCATCCTCCTTCCAGAGGCTGTCCCTCTGTTCTGCCACCATCACTGGAAAATGGAAAATTGGGGGACTTGGCTTTCACTGCAGCGTTCAACAAATTCCCAACAAACCTATCTGTGTCAAAAAGGCCAGATCACATCACAAATCCCCCAAAACATGAAGCGCACCCAGGCTTTCCTCAGGAGCTGGAGTTGGCCCAGGGAGATTCCTCACATCTTAGGCCAGGTATCTCCATAGGAAGTGCTCCATAGGGGCCTGGAAAAAGCTGGAGAGAGGCGGGTGCTGGATGTCAGCGCTTGGCACGAGCCTCCCGTGTGTGACGCTGTTTCTGTGCTCTGGTGAGGAGCCAGGACAGCTGCTGGGGAAGGGCAGTGCCAAGGGAGGGAACTGGGCGTGGGATGGGGCATCTGTCCTGTCTGGCTCCTGCCCAAGGTGCCCTTTGGGATGCTGGAGCCAGCACGTCCAGGCAGGGAACAGGGAGTGGTGACAGCCCTGCACTGGCTGCTGCACCCCCAGCACGGGCTGCTTCATTTTGTGTGGGTTATTTGAAGGGGAGGATTTTTGGGAAAACCCTGATGATGAGGGATTAAGAAGGAGCTGGCTCGGCCAGGGCGTGTGGAGAAGGCTGAGTGTAACGCAGAGCTGGTCACACTGGTTCCCTCCTGCTCTGAGGGAAACAGGAGTGTCCCTGTGTCCGAGTGTCCAGTGGAACCCCTGGTCATCCCAAAATGAAACCAGTATTATCCCGAGCTCTGGAGGCCTGGAGCTCTTCCCTGAATGGCTCTGGGATCTCACCCATCAAGGAGAAAATGTCACTTTAGGCATCAGTAAATTGCCTGCAGGTGGGACCCCATGGGAAAATTCTGCCTCACATCCCCCCAGTTCCCATCCTCGCTGGCTCTCCTCAGGGCTGAGGAGCTTCCAAATCAACATAAACCACAAAACCCACCCAAACTCTTGAGAGTTTTGATCAGGAGCCATTCCCTCATGTTGCTGTGAAGGATTGGCTCCTGCTGTGCATTCCCTGGATGCTTCCTGTGCCAGCAGGGGCAGTTCCTCAGTCCTGGGGCCCACAATAAGCACATGCTGAAGTCAGTGCTGCTCCTTGGGCAGTGATGTTTTTCCTCTTTTCTGTCTCCAACTCTCCAGGTGCCAAAGGAAACCAATGAAATCCAGGATTCATCTGCTCAGGTACAACTCCTGCCTTGTCCTTCCTCGTGTCCCTCTGCTGTCACCCCCAGGCTGTCTCCTGGGGACATAAGCTGCTTTAATGAACAATAAGGCAAAGCCAAAATACCCAGCCAAGGCCACTAATTACTATTTTCTTGGCTGTTATTGTTATTTTCTTTACTGCAACCTCTCTCTTTAATGATCTGAACGTCCCTTGCCGTGTCCCAGACCTGGTGGGGGTCACGGTGAGTGCTCAGGTGACCTTCCTGAGCGTTTGCATGGAGCCAGAGGGGTGGTAGTGGGGCAGAGAATGAGGTGGATCAGGCCACTGCCTGCACAGAGGATTTGTGGATCTGCCTGGGAGCTGAGCCACGCTGGGTTAGCCTGGAGGGAGGAAGGTGAGGTCAGCAGTGTGGCAGGATTCGGGATAAAGCAGGATGACCGCTGCTCCTGCCCACAGTGGGCTGTGATGCCTGCCTGGGGAGGCACCCCCCAGGATGTCCCTGTTGTCACTGAGGAGGTGGGAAGGGCTGGAGCTCTCCGTGGGAGGAGCTGGTTGTGGTTCTGGGGCCTTCCTTGGTGTGGTTTCCTGGGATCTAGGGTGGCTGCTCCCCAGTCCCACTGGTGCTCCTGGTGCTGAGCTCCGTGTTGGAGCTGCTGTCCCCCAGCTGGCGCTTGGAGCGTGTCCTCAGCTCTTGTGCACGTGCTGGGGACATGAGGCAGTGGTCTGAGTGAAGCTGGCTTTATGTTCCTGCTTGATTTGGGATTTTGAGCCAAGCTTTGTTGTTCAGGTCCATGCAGGCACATCCTGAGGGGAAACCCGCCAGCAAATGCAAATTGGGATCTGTGTGTGTGTGACTGAGCAGTTCTTCATTCCCCTCTCCCTCATGGTTGCTGTTAACTCTTTGGGGAGAGTCTCTCTTGTCCCACCTGGCTGCACCTGGATAATTCCAGACTGGAACCAGCCAGGTGACCTTTGGCAGCCAGGTCCCTCCCATCTGCTCCAGGTTTGCTGGGTGGCTTTGTAATGAACTGAGGTGGAAAAATCACCTTTCCTGGCCACTTAGGGAAGGTGGGCTCTGCCATCCTGCTGGATCCTGTTTGGGATGGGATTCCCCCCATCCGATGCTCGTTTCCTGGCTGTTTCTCCCCGCCCCTGGTGAGAACGTTGCCATAACAAGAACAGTGGTTAAATTCATAGGTCTGCAGGGGAAAACGAACAATATTCTGGATTTGGGACAAGTTTATTTTTCAAGCCCTTAATAAGGAGCAGAGACGCCTCGGAATTGCTGGCGTTAGGATTTATTAGGAATAAAAAAGGTGCTGCAGTTTGGGAGTAATGAGGAGCAGCCCAGCTCTGCTGCAGGGACAGGCCACAGCTCTGCCTTCCAGTTCCTTTGTTCATTTAGAAGTGAATTAGTACATTGGTGGATTCCTTAATTGTTAATTAGAGCTAAATAATTATGGAGGCTCAGGGTGATGTAATGGGGGAAGGCAATAGAAGAATTGTTGGTTATTGGCAGTGATACCTGAATTACAGCCTACTCCTTTGGGGGATTTTTTTTTTTTTTTTGAAGGGTAAATTGTCATTTCTGAGCAGTCTTTGGGATGAGGATGGTCCCACTTGAGCCACTTCTCCTGCTTTTGTTTTCTCTTTGACTGCCTGTCCTAAATGTGAGCAGGAGGGCTGAGCTGATTCCTGACCTGAACAGCTTTTCCAAGGCAGCTTAACCTGGGATCCTAAAGCCATTCAACAAGGAGTCAAAGCTTAAATCCCACAGATTTCCAAATAAACTTCAAACCTGAAACTTTAAAACTTCACAGGTTTAATTATCTGGGTAGTAAAAGTTGGGAAATTTCTTCTTGATTTAAAAATGCTGTGAAAGCTCTGTGGAAACGCACGTCTGGGTTGTCGTGGTACCTCTTTTTCCTGCTCAGGTTTGTCAGTGAGCACAGCTGATGTGGGAATCACTCCTTCAGGCTCACTCAATCCTAAAATTCCATCCTTTCTGTCAAACCACAGCAGTCTGGAGTCTGTAAGCCAGGCCTTGCACATACTCCTGGTGCTGGGCTTTAAAATACCCGGCACAAAAGGCTCGGGCCTGGCCTATCCTGACTAACAAAGACAAGCCCTCATGGGAGAACTGTCCCTCCTCCACCCCACCGTGTCCCTGGAGCTGCTGGCTCCTTGGATAACCCGGGATAATCCCAAATATCCCCGTGGGGAATGTGACTGACAGCTGGAGCCCAGCTCTATCTCCCTGCTCTCAGGCCTTATCTTGAGATACTGCTCCTGATAGCTCCGATATCTCAGCCCCCTGAAGAGCTCTGAATCTGGTTTCTCCAGTTGGGTAAGGTCTGTGGGTAATTTATGGTCCCTCAAACCCACTGTGGGATAACTGTAATGACACGAATCCGTTGAGCTGAACCCCAGAGATTTTTAATCCCCAGACCAAGGTGCAGTTCCACCCAGCCAGGCCGTGAGGCATCCTCTGGGAATTACTGCTGCTCTTCAACCTTTTATGAACTGACCCCCTGCCTGGGGGCAGCTTTTGTGCCCTCGGTGACTTTTAGGGCTTGTCATGTGCCAGAAGTGTGGCAGAAAGGCCTTGGTTGGTGATCAGCTCCTCCAGAAGCTTCCCAGGCCGTTGTTCTTCCCGCCAGTGCCTCGTGTCCTGCTGCAGCTCCATGGCCGTGTCCCTGGGGAGCCACATCCCCTGTGCGAGGCCGGCAGAGCCTGCCCTGCTGAGGGCACTGAGGAATGGGGCTTGTCCTGCTTTTCCTTTGGAAAGGCGAGGCCCAGAGCCGTGGGAGAGTGGCATGGAGCACATGGAATCCTCCTGAGGTTCCCAGGCTCAGCGTGGTCCTTGGATGTGGAGCTTGCAGGGATGTTCAGGATTTTTGGGTTGCTTCAGTTTGAGCCTGGGTAGGACATCAGGGAACCCCAAACGTCCCCTTGAGGAAATGGGGCATTGCTGAGGAGTCTCACAGGGATCTCCAAACAAAAAACATCCTGTTCCTGTGGGAAACCTTCCCAGGTTGCTCCAAATCCTGTCCAACCTGGCCTGGGACATTTCTAGGGATGGGGCAGCCACAGCTTCTCTTGGAATTCCATCCCAGCCCCTCACCACCCTCCCAGCCAAGAATTCTTCTCCAATATCCCATCTAAATCTCTTCCGGTTTACCACGGTTCTTCCTTGTCCTATCACTCCAAACCCTTGTAAAAAGTCACCTCTCCATATTTCTTGTAGCCCCTTTAGATGCCGACACTAGAAATTATTTATTTCGTTTATTTTTCAGCCTTACAGTGTATTCCCTTCCCAAATCCAGCAGCCAGGTGTCATATGGGAAACTCATGAGCAAACATTCCTGCCCGTGTGGGGTGGGGATCACTGTACTGAGCTGTTCCTATTTCCATGGAGTAGAGGCTCCTGATCTTCTGGCCTGGAGCAACTGGAGAAGGATGGGGTGAAGCCTCAGGGCTGCAGCCCCTTCCAGGAATGAGGGCAGAGCAGAGGGAGGGATTTATCCCCTCCAGACTCCAGGTGGTCACTGCATCTCCACAGGCACAACTGTGTGACCTGAGCTGCTGCTGGGCACAGCCCATGGCATTTCCTGGCACTTACTCCTTCTTTCAATCAGTTCAGCCTTGATTTTCAATTTTTTTTCCACGATGCAGCCTCTTCTAGGGACTTGATGCTAGAAAGTGCTGGAAAAAATAGTTTAAGATTGTCCATCTCTGATCTTGGGCTTGAGTGAATCATGTTGTACCTTTGGCTGTTGGATGGAAGAGGATTCCATTAACCAGAAAATCTGTTTCCTGGGAGAAGACCCTGAGCTTTGAACTCGGTTTTACTCAGCCCGACCCAGCTGAAAATTAGGGCAGAATGTTTTTCTGGTTGTCTGGGCTGCTGAAAACAGGGATGCTCCAAGCTGGGCTTGAACCCCTTTGCCATTTGGGAATTTTTGGAGCGTGGCATCAGCTGAAAAGCCCTCCAGAAGTCCAGAAGCACTGTTATCTTCGTCAGTAAAACACTCTTAGGCTCCTCAGGCAAGATCCCAAGTTTGCAACTCTTTCCAAAACCATGGCATTAATTACATCTCTGTGGTTTCTTTATTAATGAGCCCCATATCAGTTGCTCTGTTGTTTTGCTTGGGCTCAGCTTGAGGGAAGAGGTCTGTAATTACTCAAAGCTTCCTGTTTGCCTTTATTTTTTTGCCTTTTTTTTTTTTAAATTTAATTCCATATTGGCACAACACAAAGCCTTTTCCCAGTCAGTCCCCTGGAGCTTCCCCAGCTCTCTGAGCCAAACTGAAAATTCAGTGCTCGTCTTGGAGAGAGCCTGAGGTTTTAATGCTTTTGGGGTTGAATTATGGGGCTGGGATTGAGAAACCTCTGCTCCTCATCACCTCTAGAACGGGAAGTATTTTGGTGTCTTTGGTTATGTCATCTGGCTTTTCTAAATGGGATTCTCCAGCTCTTCCCGTGTCGCTTCTCTGTTTCTGTCACTGCCACGTGGCAGGTGACGATGGGGACCCAAGATGTGGCTGGGGCAGGGACTTCCCCTCCTTTCTTTTCCTTCTTTAATCCAATTTTCTGCAAATCACAGACCCTGCCTTGCTTGTCACGTGGCAAATCCTTTTTTCCCCCTTGTTTTATCACCCCTAATGGCTGCTTTCAATCTGGGCTCCTTCCCCACTTCCCAGCTGGAATTTCTGGGAGCTCAAACCCGCATGCCTCACTCCACTCTCACGCTTTTGGACAACTCCTGAGCTGTTCCCAATTTGTCCCTCTCAGCTGGTTCTCCTCTAAATTTGGCCTGTTTGGAGGAGCAAGGATGGATTCTATTGATTTTGGCTTTAATTGTGTTTACACAACCAATATAATTCAGCCTTGTGCCTCGATAACTTTTACTTGAGACCCTTTTCCCCTGAGCCTCTCCAGATGGGAGTTTCCAGCATGGACCTTTCCCATGTCAAGTGTTGAAGTTGAATTAAACCCCCCCTTGTCTGCTCCGTGTGAGAATTCCAGGCTCCCAGTGCCAGCTGCCAGGCCTGGATGTGGCTTCCCACTGGGATTCCCAGGCTGGCACATCCTGTGGGGCTGTCCTGCACCAGCATCACCCGCTGAGAACCCCAACTCTTCAGCTGCTGCCCCTGCAGCACCTCACAGCTCGTGGTAATAAGAGTTGGAAATTCTCACTACACTTTTCCTTACCTTGTAGTCGAGTTGGATGGAAATCTGAGCAACCTGGCCTACAGAAGGTGTCCCT
>VYZQ01068675.1:0-26533 GCA_013400655.1 Mystacornis crossleyi
TCAGGTGTCCCCCCTCACGCCCGCCGGGCTCCTCTCCTCCCGCCCAGCAGCGCCCTCAGCCGGCGGGAAGCGGCGCACCGGGGCCGGCCCTGTCTCCACCGGCAACGCCGCAACACCGAGCGGGGACCGGGCTGGGCCCCTCCGCTCCCGGGGTCCCGCACAAGCGGAGAGTCGGGGCAGTGCCGGGAGGTGCTGAGAGAGAGCCTTGGGATCGCTGTTACTGGCGCGGCCCTCAGGGAGGGAGGCCGGGGCACGGAGAGCCTTTTCCCCCGCCAGGTGAGTCTCGGCGGACGGGGCTGGGCGGCGCGGGGTCGGAGGAGCCGAGCGGTCTCTCCCCGGCGGGATGAGGTGAGTCTCGGGCACGGGACAGCGCGGGGCCGGGGAGCCCGGGGTTCTTTCCCCCGTGAGGTGAGGAGGGTCTCGGGGATGGGAAGGGCTGCGCTGACACCCGCTGTGAGCCGAAGGGCCCGGGACGGGATGAGGCGGTGGAGCCCGGCCAAGGGAAATCCGGGATTTTACGGTTTCTGCTTGGCTCGTACCGCGCCTAAACCCGCGGGCAGCTCGCCCACCCGCTGCCAGCCCGGCTGGCTCAGCTCCCGCCGCCGCTCTGGGGTTTGCTGTGATTAATCTCTTTTTCTGGTTGAGCTCTGCAGCCGGTCTCCCAGCAGCTGTGCACACATATAATTAATTCTGCATAAAATCCCTTAACAAGCAGCTCCTGCAGAATAGTTCCTAATTGTGTTTTCTAGAAATGGATAATTGTAACTTTGCTTTATTTTTTAGTTTACTGTTGTCCCACATACAATACAAATTATCATTTAAGTTGCAGACAATACCTTTTTAATTGTATTTATTTTTAATAGTGTTTATTCCTGAGTATTTTAACTTTTTTGCTCTAATGCTGTCTTTTTACTTTAATTTTTAATAAGGCTAAGTCTATTCATATAATGGATACACATGTCAGGAAAATGGCGTGGTTGTTGGACAACGATCAATATTTGGAAAAAATAGGGTGAGGAAACTTACAAAATCTAGTTGGGGCTATAGAAAATAAATTATAGTTCATATAAACTATTTACTATGTCCCTTCAAAACATCCTATATTAAACTAATGCTTAAACAACTGTCAAAGTATAAAACAGTTCCTACAGAAAAAAACTTGAAATTACTTTATGACAGAGCAGGAATATTATGAGTAATGAATTGCTCTCATAAAACTGTTGTCTTGTAGGGTGACAAAATTACATCTACAGGGAGATTGTCCACCGTGGGGAGATTCAGCTGTGCCTCCTCTGGGACCAGATAATGGCTTGCTGGGGACACATACCAACAAAACAGAAGATGGACTGGTAGGTGACTTCTCCTACAAAGTGGAGCAACTAATACAGTAATGCATACCCACTGTAAATTCACAATAAAGTGATAGACAGCTAATATGCTTCCTTACATACATTTGCATATATACACAGTTTGATAGACATGATTACTGATGTCATGAAGCTACATGTAGTTTCTCTGCAGAGATGAATCAGTCTGTGAACAAATGAGACAAAACAATAAATGAGATCAGCTGTTGATGCTGCATTTTTCTTCAGAAAGGCAGAAGCCAATATATATCGCCAAACTCTGAGTAGTGTTTGGGAGATGCTTATTTTTATTCCTCTCTGGTAAATCACTGGGGTATTTATTTTAATTCTTTTATTGAACTCTCCTATTTCTTGTCTTAATTCTTGTCTGCTCTAAACTAAGCTCTTTCTCCCCTTCCTTTAGCTCACAATCTGGGGGTATTGTGAAAGCTTCTTTTCCTTTGTAGCCCACATTCAAAAGAGTATTCCAGTACATAAAATTATGTTCTTGGACATGCACTGCCTAGCAGCAACTTTCAGTAGGACTGATACTTTTGTCACATTTAAACAGCACATTTAATTTCTCACACTGCATGTAATTTTTTCTCTCTTGATCTGTAGAGAGGACAAATGAAGAAAACACAGTCTCAAAAGGTGCAAACAACAGAAGAATGGATAAGAAACTACAGTTTGGAATCCTTGCAGTTAACATTAGAGTATCTGGTAAATGAAGGCAGTATTATTTTGTAAGTACAACACTGCCTTTTCTCTAGTCAGTTGTAACCTGTGTGCATCTCTGCTGTTAACCATGCATAGTGCTCCAGGAATTCAGGAAATGGTGTTGAAGAGATGGAGTTTACAGAGGAGACTGTTACTGATTTTGAATCCAGACTTTCTGAGTAAGTGTCCATCCTGTTTATTTTGATGTGTAACTGATTCTGTTTCTCCATTACTGCAGGCACTGCCTTAAATCTTAATTTTTTATCTTGGGGTGCCTCAGAGTATCTCAACATTAAATCCTTTCTGCTGAAATTTAGAGTCAGGGATAATGGTATGTCACTACTACTGAGGTTTGGGGTTTTTAAAGGAAGATCCTTATCCTGATGTGAAGCAGTTTGCTCATTTTAGAAAGGCAGCCAGTGAATGGTCAGGTTTCCATATGTAACACTGTGTAGTTGGGGGGTTACTTAGTGTAACTTGGATTAGTTTCAAGTCATGGATGCAGTCGTGATGTGGAAGTTGAAAGTTTTCTAAGTGAATTTTAAATGTATAAAATCAAGGAAACTTAAACAATTTAATTTATAGGTTGAATAAGCTGTAGAATAATCATAATATTTTTGCTAATATTTCTCAATTGATAGGAGTGCTGCCATTTCAGCATGCCTCACTGTGCCAGGCTTTTAATAAAACAGAAACAGCTTTTCTGTTTTGGAAAAGCAAAAAGGGTTTTCCCTTTTATAATGTTGGTTTAAACTTTCTGTTTGCCAACTTGTGAACACTGTGCGCGTGGAATTAAAAATAAGTTGGTTAAAGTAAAACAGTTTTAGAGGACAGGAAGCACTTAGCTTCACCTCAGGTTATAACTATTTTGATATTAAACTGTTGGAAGTTGTGCTGCTTTAGGGGAAGAAGTATTTAATTGATTATCCCTGCAACCACCAGTTGTATAAGGGCATATTTAACATATTTTAAAGCACCTGTTTCTCGCAGATTTTGCATCTGTGAGAAAAGGGGTGTGATGAAGACGGATGGTTGATTGTTACATTGAAACCCAGTGTGAGAGGGTGCCGTAGCTAAATGTGTGCTCTGCCTTTGTCAGCGTGATTGAACTCTATCAGCACCGAATTCAGTGGCTGTTGCAGGACAGCAGAAAGGTAACTTGAACTTTGCAGTATATTTTTAGAATGGAACTCTATATGGCATTAAAGAATAAATTGACTTTTGAATACTCGTGAGAAGTGGCTTCCAGAAAGCCTCTGTATTTTCTTTATTTACTCCAAGCTCCACATCATTTGCAGTGATGGTGACAGTGGATTGTTTATCCTGATCTTTCACTGGTGTGCAATTTTCTGCTTTCTAGAGGTAATCTTTCTCTTTGCAGTCTTGGTCATCAGGTCCTCTCAGCACAATTTAAATGGGAGCAGACAATGCTGAGCTTAGCCTGTGCCTGAGGTGCAGCTGGGCTGTAGTTCATTGTGCCCACCCTTGCACAGCTGGTTCATCATTTACTGGGCCTGGCAGTGCTAATGCCAGATCTAACTCCCTCTCCAAGGGAATAGGGAAAGGAGCAGCAGTCCAAAATCTGCTTTCCACAAAGTTGCATGAGGTAGCCTGAAGGAGATGCTATAGACAGAGTTATTTTTTATTTATCCTCTCAGTTAATGGATAAGTTGTCTTGGGAAGGAGGTAATAGGATTCACTGGTGAGGGTTAACTGGGAGCCAGTAGGACTCGCTTTTTTTCTCTTTTTTTTCCTTGACTTTTTCACTGTGTCATCTTTATGCTAAAAAGTGTAAAATTAAAATAAATACCTAATACTTGATTTAAAAATGGTGTTGTACAGAATAAACAGTAGAATTATTAAACTGTAGATAAGCTCATATTTACAGTGACCTTTTTTAAGGTGTTTGGCGTTATAAAAGGAACCAAAGTTGGACTTTTGGTTGATGTGTCTCATTTGAGTTATGGACCTAGACTATTGGATTTTCAGAAGAACCTTTTGGTAAGTAATAATAAAGCAAATTCTGCCAATTTTAACATATTAATCGAGCTTTTGTGGAACTAAAGCCAGGAACCAAATAGAAAAAAAAAATGCTTAAAATCCTAATATACAATAGAATAGAAATTTTCTGTTGTAGAAAAGTATGCTCCAAATGTCTTTGAAGGTGAAGTATTTGTTAATGTCCAGATCAAAACAAATCCAGTGTATACTTCAGAATATTAAGGGAAATGTTATTGTTAAAATTTCTCAATTCTGTCAGCATTCTCTCTGGAATAATCTTGCCTAACACAAGCAGCTGTGAGAGGTAGAGCCAAGTTGTACATAGAGCTATTTATAGTAAATATAGTTTCCTTACACTTTACATTTTGTCACAGTAAGGCCCACTTCACAATTTGTCAGAACCTTGTTGAATTAATAATTTTCTGTGTTCTTAGAAGAAACGTGTCCTTTACTGTGCTCTTTGTTTTTAGAAAACTTTTGTAGTAAGGAAGGAAGATATAATGTAGCTGGTTTACTCTCTAAATTTGACACTTGGTACAATTTAATTTCCCACATTCAGGAATTATTTACCCTCAATTTATATTATTTGTGTTTTTCATTTGTGTGTTTCAAATAAAACTCCTTCAGGAAAACTCAGCTTCCACAAACTCAGTCTGGTTTGCTTAGCCTGAATATCTGAACTGTTGTTTAGCCCTATCCACGATTATGTGCTAACCATTTTTTAGAAACTGCTTGGTGGGTGAATATGTGCATTCTAGATCCCTCCTGTTCCATGTGGTCATCAACTGAAGAGAAAAACTGATTCCAGTACCACAAATACCCCTGCCTCCTGCTCCACGTACAAATTAGTTGGAATGCCATAAGTTTGCAGGTTTTGTGTCTATCCTTATCAAATATTTGATCTCTGTGAGTTTTTCTTGGAAGCTTTTATTTTTTAGTGGTAGCTGAAAATATTGCTCTAACTATTTTCAGGAAATTACTATTTTTAGTCTTTTACATAATAACCCTACCAGAAGCAGCATGGATAATAATGCATTCATAATATTTCGTTTATTAGTGCTTAATGGATGAACAGCTTTGTTATAAGAAGCAGTTGTACTGCCTCTCCTTCAGTACAGAGATTTCGCCGCTGTGGGAGAGCCCCAAAACCATCAATGTTCAGGTGTAAGTAAGTTAATTTCTCTGAAAAATTAAGGTGTTTCAAACAAGGTCTCCATTTAATTTGAGCAGTCTCTTGTAGGTAATAGGGTTTTTTGTCTTGTGCCTGCAGTGATTTGAAGAGGGGAGAAAAGCAGTGAATTTGACATGCGGTCAGTGGTTTCAAGATGGTTTTCATACATAAAATATCTTAGCTGCTCCTGTGGTTTGTAGTAATCTTTGTGATGTATCTTATTTAGCATCTGCACATATTCTTTTTTCTTTTTTCCCTCTCTTAGGCTACATGAAGCAAGACAGTGGATACAAGAGCTGCAGCCTGGTCAAGGCTGCAATCTGCTGAAAGCCTTAAGGCACGTCCTGATGATGAAAGAACTGAATTCCTTGGTTCTTATTGTAGGGAGCTGGTAAGTTCATTGTCTGTCATAACAACCAGATTTAACTTGGATACAGGATTGGTACAAGAAACTGAACTTGATACAAAAATGAATAGAAAATTGAAGATCCAAGTTTTACGTATTTTTAGTTTATACCTTTGAATGCCTTTATTTCTTCCCTTTTTTACTATTTATTAATCTTCTCTTTTCTGGTATGAAGCTATGTTTTTCCTTTGCAGATCACTTTTCCCAGTAGTCTATTGAAAGCCTGCTGGCTATAATTTTATATCAATTAAGTGTCATACAGATATCACTGAAAGAGTCCACACCTCTGGGAAGATTAGAGGATAAGAGATTTTGCTGTAAAATAGCATTGAGCATTCCAAGATTGTCTTCTCTCTGTGATCTTAGCAGTGCTGATGGAGAACTTTAAATGTCTGATTAAAGAAATGAAACCAGATGACATTATATAAGTTATGGATTTAAATTCTACACTTTTACTGTCATAATTTGAAAACTGCAGTATTTGAGTCGGGATTACAAGGAAAATACTACAATAAGGATTCTGGGTGTGTTACCTTACTCCCGGTTTACTAATTGTATTTTGTTTTAAATGTGCAAAAAAGGGATGATGTAAGCTTGGCAAGATTGATATTTAGGGTGATTGAAATCACATTTTAGGTAACTTACTGAACACACAGTCTTGATTAAAAGGTTCCAAGTTTTGCTTAGGTCTGCTCTGAACAGAAAGCAGAAATTTATACTGTGTGAAAACTTCCTTAATTTCTGTCCCTGGCAGAAGTGTAGCTGGAAGGAAAGGTTTTTACAAGCCATCAGAACTCAGGAAATGAAAGCTATGTGGGTCACTAAGTTCTCAACATAGAGCAAAGTTTTATTTTCTTTGGTGCCTTTGGAAACAGAGGACATCCTTACATAGCAGAGCTGAAAGGTTTTCTATCACAGGGGCCAAAAGCCACAACTCCTGATTTTTAGCTTCCAGGGCTAGCAAGGAATACTTCAGAACATTTCATTCACAAGCTGTTCTGAATGGGAATGGAATTTTGGTGGGTTTGTTATCATCCAGGTTTTCAGGACAGAACCAAGCTCCAGTAGTGACACCTCAGAAATGGCTGGAAGAGGGAGAGAAGGTCCCTCCAAAAGCGTGGTAATGCTAAATAACTAAACATTTCCCATGATTTATTATTTCTTTCCCAGGTTTTCTTCCATGTCTTCTTCAGTATGGCTTTTTTTCCCCCATTTGATTACTGCCATTGTTAATATCCTTTTTCTTTACTTTTTTCCATCAGCCCCGACCAGCCTTTTGAAATGTTATGTGATTATGTTCAGCAGTGTACGCTGGGGAGAAAACTGCACATTCACACTGTTACATATGATTGCAGCAGTCCTGCTTCTCTTGTAAGTAATTGTGTTAATACTTAACTGCCATAAGTGCCCTGTCATTTTTTTCCTATTCAGCTGTAATGCCTTCTCTCATAAACTTGTGGGGAAGCTAATCTGGTCATTAGAGTTCTTGGATTAGTGTTGTCTTCTCTTCAGAGCAGATTTACACGCATGAAAAAATTGTGTGGAGCATCATCTTGGACCTTTCTTTACTGAGTTAGTTTTTCAGCCATATTAAAATAAGACTGGTAAGCAAATGATGGAAACATAATGATTTTGGCTTTCTCACTACGTGTGCCTCAAAGATTCTTTTTCTGTCTCTGCTGAGAACTGAATACCAACAACCCACATTATCAAAAGAGACCACCAAAATCAAAGTAACTGTTTCTCTTCCTATTTTTATATGTAGGCAGTTCTAAAGAATCTTGCAGAAGCTGTAAGAGGCCGTTATCATTGCTACTCTTCTAAGGGAGAGGTAGGTGACAGGTAGAGAGGCAAAGCATTTTTCTCTCTTTTTGATGATTCTTCACTTTGAGAAGGTAAAATCATTATCACCTGAGTAGAAGTTGGTGCTGTGAGAGTCTCGGTCACAGAAATGCTGAGGATGTGGTCAATAAACCTGTGGGTAATTTTCTTTCTGCAACTGAAAATGTTTCCTAGAAGTGCAATAAACTTTGCAGCTATTGTTTACTGACTTACAGCTGATAAAAGCAGTGGCTTACTGTAGAGTGATTCAAAGTAATAAAGCAATACCTTGTTTATAAATGATTACTAATTTATATGCAGAGCATTAGATACATTTACACTCAATTCTGCTATGCCAGGCAGTCTTGTATTGATGTTTGCACAGTAAACTAAGGAAGCTGGTTTCAGTTGGGGTTTGAACAGGAGTTAACTTATTTTCCCCCATTTGTTTTTATAATTGCAGAATTTTGATAGCAGTGATTTTCATCTGCTACTTCAGGAATCCCAGAAGGCTAAGGACCTACTCATGAGCATCAAACAGACTTTTCAAAGAAGAGTTGGTGGCTTGCTTAGTAGTAAAACAGCAGCTGTATGTATTATTCAAATGTACTTTGAATAATCAGGGTTAGAAATTTGAAGTGTTCACAATATGAAATAATTGCATGATTAATCAGGTATTTTCAAAAGTGAACTTTGAATATTCTGTATTGAACATCTCTTGTAAGAGCAAATTAAGAACAAAATCAGTAAAGGAGACGTTTTGCTAAACACTCTCCAAAATGCATGAAAAGAACATTGTCCTGTGATCACAGTGGGAATCTAAGAGGATCACTAGCCTAACTTTATGCATGATCATTTAAATGAAGTTCCAACAGTCCTTTAAACTGGTGAGAAGATACTCCTGTGTGATTTAGATGGACATTTAAATCCATTGCAAACTTAGATTATGCTGAAACTTGCAAGAGCTTTTCTTGAAATCCATTTTAGGTTTCCACAGCATTTGCAAATACAGCACCTTCCAGCTTCCTCCCAAAGCCTCCAAAGCACGAAGGACCCTTGGTTATTCAAACACCAGGCATCCTGGCCAAAACCTCAGCAGACTGGTTAAAGACATATGGATTGAAAGGTAGCACAGAAAGGATAGCTTAACAGGTATGAAACATGAATTAAAGACAGAGTATGTGTTTTATTTAATGTATTTGTTTGTTCCTACAGCTAAAAAGTTAGACCTTTATCAGGTTTTGGCTCCCAGTGCTTTCTCTCCTGTGGAAGATTTTGTACCTATTCTTAAAAAAAAAGTATCATCAACTCTACATGAGGCAAGTGATGAGGAAATTTTTTCCCCTGGGTTTGTGGGGTATTTTTCTTTCTATTGCTACATTTTTCTAATTAAAATCAGTACTTTATAAGGTAGCTGAAATTCTACAGGCTGAAATTTGAGTCCTAGATTCAAATCGAATACTTAACATCATTCTTAAGAATGGCTCAGGAAGAAATTCCATGTTTGTCTCTCTTATGTTGGGTTCTGTAAACAGTTAACACTATTTATCCTCCTAGAAAGTGATGATGCAGTTTGAGTGGTATGATGGAACTGTGAAAAATATCCATGTTGACCTGCCAGTATTGTACAACTATCAGGTGAGTTGTCTGTCATGATGTGGCCTTGTCAGGGCTAGACTACCATCTAATTATTCCTCATTAATTGTCTCGTTAGCGAAGTACTGCAGGGAGTCATGTGCAGACAGCTGTCCATGACAGTCTGCAGCCACTGGAATTCTTACAGGTGGTAGTGATTCTTGAGGATTCCCTCCTAGATCAGAATGCAGATCATCAGAGAGTGGGACAGGTTTAATAAAAGAGAAGCTGTTTGGGGGTATTTGCAACCAGGGTTTGCTATATAGGTCTGTCAGTCCTTTTTCTTTCCCGCTTCCCTAGCAGTCCTGACAAAGGGCTGTGGGAATGTTTCCAGGCAGGGAAAACAATTCCTTAAAGTGGGAGTGAGGAGAAGTCTGGGAACTCTACAGCCAGACCAAAAGGAGAGTGTGAAGTGGCTGAAATGAAAGCAGCTTCTGTGGTTCCTTGCTCACTGGTTGATGCTTGTGGTTTGTGCTCCAAAACCATGTTAAATTATCTTTATTTCCGAGTTCAGTGCCCTTTTCTAGCTTGATATGCCCTCATATAATGCCTGCATATACTTGGAAGGGTCATGGTGTATAGAATTTGACAAATTACCTCAATATCAAATTGATACTGTTAGAGAATTACATGTGTTTGAGAATATTGTGTTTCTGTTAAATGATGTGTTTTGTTATGAACACTGCCTAAAAATGCTATTGAAGAAAGGGTAAGCTTGCAAAAACTGTATTTAGAAAGCTTTTTGTTTTTCTTTTCTTGATATGCCTAACCACTGTTTTGGGACATGCTAGCAAGAGGAAAAGTGAAGTGGAGATACAGACCTTTAGATTCTTTGTTGCTTTTTTAATCACTGTATGTTTTTTCATGGACCGTGTTCTCGTATCTGTACTAAGAATGAAATGTCACTGTCTAAATGAATGAAAATTTTTATTTTTTCAATACTACGCTGTTATGGCATTTCTGTATTAAGCATTTGGCAATAAAAGACTTGAACTTTTTATTTTTAACATAAATTTTCTTTATTTATGCATAGAAGATCCTTGCTAAAATGGTAAGAATCTACGAGAAACGAATTGACTGGCTATCTGTTGCTAGCAGAAGAATATGGGGAAGTGTTTGTGAAAGAAGGTATTGTTTTTTTTTTTTGTGAAGTTTGAAGCCTTAATGTGTTTGAGAACGATGTTTATTTACGTTTTTTCTGAGGCCTTACTCAACCTCAGTTGCACATTTGCTCTTTTTCCTGTTTACAAACCTTGACTCTGAAGTTTCAGACAAAGGGCAGGCAGCTGAGGCCGCTGTTAGGAGAGATTTTCTTGCTCATTGGGATTGAATGAGCCCATCTGGCCACTGTATTGTGCTGGGAACTCACATCCCACTGGCTGTCCATCTCATCTGTGGGTCTTTCCAACACTCCTGCTCCCAGGTGATGCCCTGGCCTCTAACTGTGACCATCCTGCACTGCCTCTGCCAGCAAGGCTTCAAACTGACCGTGCACTTCTGAAAACAAGTGTAACATCAGTCACTCTGTACCTCAGCAACCACTCGGGCTGAGAGAGGCTTCACCACTTGTCTTTGGAGTAATATCCCAGGTGTTCCTGGAATGGTGGCTGGGGAAAGGACAGTGAGCTCTCCAACAACTCTCCTTGCTGGCAAACGTCCACGCATTCCGGGAGGGTTTGAGATACTCAAGTACAGAGGAGGAGGAGGGCCTGATTGGGGCTCAGCAGCCATTATGGCACTCCAAGTCACCAGTACCCTGAATATTCCATTGTTTAGGACAGATAGAAGTTTCTATTGCTGTTACTTTTTTTATTTTTTAAATCTCACCTGATGTTTTGCAGAATTTTTTTTAAAATATAGATTCAGTGTTTATGCATTTTGATACATAGGTAGAAGATACTTCCCTGGAAAGTTAAGAGTGCACTGAAGATAACAATACATAATTAAATAATTTTTTTCTCTTTTTTTGATCACCTATTTTTATATAGGGTGGTTATACTTGTTGACATATCAGTGACAAACTCTACCTACATCTCTCACATCCAACATTCTTTACGACTTTTACTTGAGGAACAAATGTCAAACAAGGATTGCTTCAATATTATAGCGTAAGTAACTATTTAAGGGTCTTTAAAAATAACTGGACTGCATTGCAATGAAAGAAATATGCTGAGATATTGTAGTTACTAATGGGCATATTTTAGATTTTTTATCGTATTTAATGTTTTTTAGTGAAGTAATTGCAAGACTAGCACTGATTTGTCCTTACTGGGTGAGTGCACGGATCAGATCTTTGGAGACCAGATTAGTAATTAAAAATCACTGTTTTGGATGAGGCTCACTGGAGCTGATTGCATCATACCTGTAACAAATACTCATCCTGCCATATTGTCCATGACAGTATTAATCCACCAATTAATGCCAGAAACTTCCTGGAAGAGGATTTTGGTGCCTCAGGTACCATAATTAAGAGCAGCCTTTAAATTTTACAGTACCTCCAGTACTGTTTAATATATTACAGTGCTACAATTCTGTACTCAGCACTGGTAAGGCAGAAACGTGGCACAGCTGCTGGGCAGGTGTCTGGCAGGTAAAAGTCAGAGGCAGCAGCTCACAGAGTTCCAAACGTGGTGTGAGAACAGAGCCCTTGTCTCACGAGAGATACAGGCAGCACCTGAGGGTTGCAGTTCCTTTTTCACAATCCTTCCACTGAGCTTTTCCCAGCTCGTGCAGGCAAGAAAATCAGACAAACCTTGGGTGAGATGGATAAACGTGGATAATTAAATGGTTTGAAATAAAAAATAGCATCAGGCAATTTTATATCTGTAATACCCCAAATGAGATTTTTCTTTTTCAGTGAATTTATTCTATCTTTTTGCTTGTTTTAAAGCAAAATCTGAAAACTAATTGCTGTTATCTTTGCACAAAAGATTTGGGAGTGACGTTGTGCCTTGGCAGCAGGAACTGCTTCCTTCCCAACCAGAAAACTTGGAAAAGGCTTGGAGGTAGGATCAAATA
Organism: Mystacornis crossleyi; assembly: GCA_013400655.1. NCBI lineage: Eukaryota > Metazoa > Chordata > Aves > Passeriformes > Timaliidae > Mystacornis > Mystacornis crossleyi. The sequence continues at coordinate 12,119 of VYZQ01068675.1, forward strand.
ATTATCTCATATATGTGAATTTCACAGGTACCATGAAATTAGATAGAACAGAGAAAAGTTGTGAACAAATTTAAGAAATTAGAAGTTTATCATATTACAAAAATAAGCTGCCATGTTCTACACTGATTGTTCATGGTGGTTTCTTGTGAAAACAGCATTGTAAAAGTTAATGAGCCTTGGTGACTTTGTATTTCATATATATACATTAGATATAAGTACACAGATGCAGGAGTGGCCATGTAAGAAATTAACAGGTTCCATGAAGAATTGAAAACTGCTTCAAATACAACTGGGATGTGAGAGCCAAAGTATGGGGGTTTTCCTACATGCTTTGGAAAAAGTCCCAGGTTTCTGTTCGTGGAGTCACACCTTCTGTGTTCTCATTATACCTCTGGTTTCATTTCTGTTTCTGTAAGTTCTACTATATTAATATTTTTCCACATAAAATTGAGAGAGAATTCCTTCTTTTTTCAGAGTAAGATGCTCTGTGTCTTACTTTAAAAACTAGTTTGCCATGCTGGCAGTACAGAAACCAGAACAAACAATTTGAGCCATTATATAATCTGGTTTTGCCCCCTGTCATTTTCAACAATTTTAGACTCCAGTGCAGTGTTATTTAAGATACTTAGTGCTATTTCTTGCTTTAAGCAGAAAAAGGAGCTTTTGTTTCTTCATTCTTTGAACTGTAAACATCTTGGTTTAGGTGGGTGTTGAGCTTGGAGTGCAAGGGCAGTAGAAATTTCTTGAGTGCACTCAAGAGAGCTGTGGAAGTTGACTTTAAAGACAAAGATAAACACAAATCACAGGGACTCTACCTGCTGACTACTGGAATACCTGATCAGGAAACAGTGAGTATCATCACAGGCAAATCCTCTCTAAGTTCCTATCAAAACTAATCTCAGCTTTATTTTTCTCTTTTTTTTTCCTTATGGCCAGTCATCACAGTTCACTGGCAGAATATTCCTCCTGTACATACCTGAGGCAGCACAGCTGTCACGATCCCAAACTTACATTTCTGCATTTGCTAGTCATGTGTTGGAGGTTGCAATTACTAATTACGTGTGAATTACAGAAAATTCAAGGTGTGCTTTTAGGATTCCTTTCCCACCCCAGCTCTGGACATCATTTCCCTGTGGATTTCTGAGTTGAAACAAGCTGATTTTTTTGTATTTTATCATTTCCTTATGACTCATGGGAACAAAGACACAAATAATTTTCCAGTGGAACTCCACAGCACACGATGGAGAGGCAGCTCCTATTTTTATCCCAGCCATCCCTGCTTGGATCCATGTTTGTAGCAGGTGCACCCTGGGACCATTAAGCTGTGCACAGCCTGGGGTTTGTACATCTGTGCAGTGAGGTGCCTCCTGCTTTTGTTACCAAACCTCTGGAAATTCTGGGCAAACCTAGGAAGTCGTTAAAGCCCGTGTGGCTGACAAGAAAATGAGGGACAAGTGAACAGTTTCATCCCTACTCTACGCTGTCTTGATGTCTCTGTCCTTGGTTCCCAAATGTAGCCCAGCTCACCTCGTGCCTGCAGCAGAGCTGCTGCCCCCGAGAGCAGCAGTAGTGACCCTTGCTGTGTACCTGGGGGGGCACTGGGCTGCTCCGGGCGTGTTCCTGTGCCCAACTGCTCCCGTGGGGAGGATTCGGACATCAGTTCAGGGCCCAGGCGAGTAGATGGAAGCTTGTCTGAGGTAGAGGCTCACCACTGATGTTTCTTTTTCTGCCCCCCAGCACACAATCAGTGCTTACGTGGCTGAGGTTTGCAGAGGTTTTGATTTGCAGCTCCATGTCTGTCTGTTCAGTGTAACGAAGGGCACTGACTCCACTGGGGTTATTCCAGCCCGCTACGCCAACCCACGGGAAGCTGCCAGTGCTTTTAGAGAGATTGTACAGGCGGCCAACGGGAGGCTCCACTGGTTTGGAGAAGCAGGTATGAGTAAAGGAAGGTCAGCACGTACTTCTTTTTCATTTATGAAATAATATTTATTACTGCTTTTTAACTCCCAAATCAAGTCGTTTCCTTTTTTTTTAGGACGTGCTAATGCTGTACAAGCGCTGAGATATAAACACAGGTCATAATTTTATTGAGACTTTCAATCACATTGCAGGATATTGTAATGCAGCCTTAATGAAGGAATTTGTTTGGAGTTTTTTTTCTATTTGAATTCACCGTTTTCTGGTAGTCTTTTTAAAGATGGTAATTTGAAATATAGTTACTAATATGGTAGGTCCAGACAGTCAGGCTTGCAGGAAACAAAGGCTTTTTGATGCTTTGCATTGGTACTTAGCATGTTCTACAAATAGTTATGCATTTTAAAAAATACTTATTTTATACACTTTAAAAAAACCTATGCTAATTAGCATCTATTTGATTATCAGGTATTTTTGAAAGCGATGATATTGCCAGTATTATATCTGAAATGGAAAAAGCAAAGAACTACTCCCAAAAGGTATGAATTATGTAGAACTTTTTAGGTTACGTGTTTCTTCCTAAAGAATTTCAACAACATTTGTTCAGCTGACAATTCAGGAGATTGGACAAAACCCTTTCATGATGAGCAGGAACATTCCAGAGTGTGAGAACAGTGACCACAGAGTAAATATGGACTGGAGAGCAGCTGTCCAGTAGCACTGCAGTGACTGGTGTTGGAGTAGCTGTGATTCCTTACCAAATACGAGGAGTTTGCAGTCCAAGGGATTCTCCTTTTTGTTGCCAAGCCTGTGATGAATTCTTTTCAAGTAAACTAATTCTTCATTCTAATACAGCTATATATGTTACATGCAAATAAATAATAGTACATTCTTGTAAGTCCCAGTGTAGGGAGGGCTTGTCATTAGCACAGTGCCTTTGTCAATTCTAAACCAGGTTGTTTTGTGAAGTGCACTGAGGGTGTAGGACTAGGCTCTATCTCCCCATATTCCGTGCACATGACATTTTCCAAAGTTACCCAACAGAAAACTGAGGCAGTATAGCCACCCTGGCAGCGTGGGGGCTGTTCCTTAGGAACGTGTGAAGAGGAAGAGAGAAGCAGTAAGCACCTCGTCCAGAGGGCTGAGCACCCCGTTGGATGCAAGTCTGAATCACAAAAGTTGGACTTTTAAAAAAGAACTGCTGGCTATCAATGACAAAATATTTTATTATCACGTGACAGTTGCATATACTTGGTTCAGCACCTTCCACTTTGTTCTAGCCGTGGTCTATTTCCACTGCTGCCTTTTGGTTTAGCCTTTGCCCAGAGCAGGAAGGGTTTCCCTGCAGTTTGTTTGAGCAAGCACAGCACAAAGGTGTTTCTGTTCAGTAAGAGGTGTTAAGCATTATCAGACAGGAATTTTGTTTCTTATTAAAGTAGTAAATACAAAATACTGTCTTTGAAGTGTCATTTATTTAAATTCCATGTATATGAGTTACTAAACAATGTGAATTTCCATTTCAGTGTGCATTCCTGGTGGAGTCCTTAAAGCAACGCTCAGTAAATCAGTCTGTGACACCTCTTACAGCAGAAGGAGACTCAAATGTGCTTATGAAGAAGAGGAAAAAAAAGCCAGAGAAGGTGCCATCTCCTAAACCCACAGCTGTGAGTCTGGCTAGAATGCTTTGAAATGGTCCCATTTTTAATATGTTGTCTGTCAGTTAGAGATTCTCCCCAGATAACGGATGCACCTCTTGGTGAGAGAAGTGCTCAGCTGAAAATCTGAAGGAATAAAAACAGCACTGTGATAGTACTTTGAATTTATGTTTGCATTCAAAATGCTACATGTACCAAAAAGTGCATCTTGCTAAGTAATTCATTATAATGGAACCACACTGTAGTGTCTAAATAATTCTTCCTCTGACCTTAAAAAAATAATGTTTAATGGAAACAAAGGCAAAGCAGCAATGCCCTTTACCAAATTACAGCTATTTTGCAAGTCCTTCTAGAAGGTACTGAATTTTATGGTGTTCTGCTCATTTACAGACGAGACAGCTGCAGCTCAGTAGTGTGTCTTTGGCCTCACAGAATAAAACAGGAACAGGATTCAGCATTTGTTTCCTGCCTGCTGTGCTTATTTCCATGGAGTTACAGTACTGAGTCCCCTGGGATTGTGCTGGTGTTTCCTTTGTTCGTTTTGGCTGTGCATACGTCTGCTTTGAGTAGGAGTGCAAATCTGTGATATGCAGAAAGGGCCAGTGCTTCGTGGGATTTTCAGGTCTCCTCTTTGAAATGAGAGTGGCACTGTAGGTGTGGGAATGTAAGAAGTGGGAATGTAGGTGTGGGAATGTTGCAAAGGCTCTGTAGGTCTTCCAGGCTCTTTTATCAAAAGTGACATAGTCTCAACACCTCTTCACAAATGCAGGAGAAACTAATTGCTCAGAGAAGACAATAGAGCACAGTTTTGCAGGGATTAAACTCGTAGAAAACTAGTACAGGGTTGTCAGTAGATGTTTGGTGATATTTAGAGTGGAGCTGCACGTTAAATTAGATGTCAGTTGCTTGAAGGCTCAGTGTCACAGCAAGTCTTATCCTACGTTCAGGTTAAACAAGGGTTTGTGTTGTGTAGCAGACTGCTCAGCCCTAGAGGGATGAGCCAGCCTAAAGGAGAAATTACTGGTGTCAGCACTAGATTTCCAGTATTCAGTAAAATGCTGAGGAAAATACTGAATACTGTATTCTGTAAAGCAAGGCCATTACCATACACGACTGCTGGCAGAAATGCTCCAAGCTCCTCTCACTGTAGATGTGAGTCTTCAGGTTTATGGCAGCAGATGATGTTGGCAAGGTAGTTAAAACAGAGCCATTAGAGTTACTTAACCCAGCAAGAAGCTGCAAATTAATGTGTTGTCATGGCAGTATGTGAATTTGTGAAAGCCAGAGTAAAGCAGGAATTAAAGAATAAAGAGGGGTAGTTCCAGGTTAGAATAATGCAGTTATGATCCAGCTGAAACACTTTTTACATTTATTTTTTTGCTATTAAAGGTGCTTAAGGACGTTAAAGACAACCATGGTACAGAGAGAAATACTCCTGTAAGAGTGCTGGCATGGCGTCCTCCTAGTGCCAAAGCAGGGATTCCACCAGGTCTGTATGGATTAGGGGCTTTGTGTCTGCAGTCTCTTCTGGGTTTTGCTTAAAAGACAGTATTTAAATTAGAGATTTAAATTAAGTTTTTAGAAGCACCTGGAATTGTACTCTTTAATCAGATTTATAGGCGACATCGTGCTTGTTTTGGAATTCCTTTGGGATGAGTTTTTGCTGTAATTATCTCGTTTGCTTCTGTGCTGTGCAAGGAAGGAACTGAGCACAGCTGCACAGTCGTTTTCAGCTCCTAGCACTGAACACCTGAGCTGTATCAGGAGATGTCAAATGCTTGTGGTGGAGAGTAGAACCCCTCTGTGTTCCACGGCTGGAGCCACGAGGCTCAGCAATTCTGAGATCTGTTATGGCATTGTTCAATGTATGCACTGTCACTAATTCTGTTCGATCCCGTTGTAATTAATACGCTGTACTCCAAGGTTTATTTACGAGCTGGTAACGAAGGCAAAGTGCAGCACTTGTCAGGTTGTCTGAAGTGCTGACTCTTCCAGCTGCTCCCAGTAAATGAACAGCTCTTAAACTGATTCCAGTTCCTGTTGGTCCCTTAAAGCCCAGTTCATTTCTCCTCCATTTCTTTGAGATTTTCCTGTGTTTGTGTCTTTGCCAACATCTGCAGTTTCTTTTTCTTTACATGAAATTTGAGTCTTCTAATCTACTGGTGTTGATATGCAGTAGTGTTTACAACTCTGGATTCATATTTGCATCTGAGATGCTCTGTACAAACTTAATTGTTTCCCCAACAAATATCATGCTTGTTCAAACCCCTAATTTTTTCAAACTAAATCCTGTGATATTCTTCCTGATGGTAATTTTTATATTTGTAAAGGTTTTGGTTCCATTTCTTGGAAAGCCTTCTAAGCCGTGCCGTAATATGATTTTTCTTAATCAGTATCTAAGAAAATGAAGCATTGCTAACTGTGGTAATAGGAATATATGGAGAGAAGAACAGGGTTCAGCTCTTCTCATGTAAGAGTTTTATCCACCTGAAGTAAGTTAATGGGGGGTTTATCTATTATTCACTTGTAGCACAAAGAGCAAAAGAGTGGCCTCAGACTGAGAATAAAGGAAAGCGCAAACCAAGGAAGCAGCCAGAGCCTTCTGTGTCTGTATTTTACACTGAAGAAGGAAGAAATGTGGGTAGGTGTTATCAGGATAGGATGGGTGAAGCCCTTTTCTTATCAGCACTTCTGTTCCAAAACTGGGAGGATGATTAGTCACTGATAACCAGTGTGCTTTAAACAGTGAGTGGAAGAGAGTTTCACTTATCAAATAGTGGCAAGGATTTTTTGGGTGCTGGTGGGTGGCTCTTTTTGCCTGGCTTTTTTTGTTGGGTTTTTCTTTTGTAAAGTCCTTTGGGATTTTTTGGTCAAAGGTGCTCCAAGGAAAAGGGCTGTGATTATGATTTACATGGTTACAGAATATTGGGTTTGGAATTTTTTGAAGGTGACAGTTTTTTAAAATAAGTGGGTTTTTAGGTACTTTGTTCATTCCTTAAATAGGTGCAGTATTTCAGAAGTATCCAAAGGCAATGTGCATAAGAAAATCTGTTTCCTCTGTCACATTGCCAGAGGAAGAGGAAATCTGTTCAAGCAAAGAGGTATTTTTCTCCTTATTAATTAATTGCAGTTTTGGAACTATCCATCTGAACTAATGTGAACTTTAATTGTGATTCTGTACAATGTCTTATTACTTCAACTGTTCTAATATTTGCCAACAATCAGTTGCTCTATTTGTTTGTCTTACAAGTGGCTGAGCAAGTACAGCATTAAAAAACTTAAACTGGAATTGCCCAGATGGATGTTTGGCCCAGGCTGTACCCACCGGAAGAAAACTGTGGAGTGTCTGCACAAGAAAGTATCAGCAAAATACTGCTCCATCTTCCCCAGTGCAGAAATCAAGGTAGGTTTTTGCAGATGTCAGGTACCTACGCTATTGAAAGGCTTTGTATTTGTTTAGTGAAGGTTGATTGATGTTTCTGGCTTTCTGTTGTGATGTTCTGTCCACTCTTCTACTCCAAGTTTGATTTAGAAAGAACAGAGAAAGCTGGAGAAGGTTTTTTTATTCACCACAAATAAGCACTGAGTATGTTTGCAATCTAAACTGAATGCTCTTTAGAATGTGTAGCATCTCCTCTGCTCGTACGGTATGAAAATAATTTTTAAAATTCAAGTAAAACTTTCCAAAAGCATGTGTGAGTTGAAACTGGGAAAATGTTGGATCTTGATTATTTCAGTTTGTGTAATGACTGGAGAGAAGCACAGACAGTTAAGTGCGAGCAACAGCGTCACACAGCTTTTCTCACCCTATTTCATAGATGTAAAGACAAAAATCTCCCTGATTTCTAATGCCAACATTGCATATAGAGCAGCTGAGCTCAGATTTCCTGAACTGAGGTGCTCTTGTACAAACGGAATTTTTCCAGGGGGTTGTGAAGCACCTGCAGTTTGGTCCCAAAGAACTGGGAACGTACAGGGAACAGCTGGAGAAGGTGTTGCGGCGCTACATCCAGAGAATGCAGTGGCTCCTCTCAGGTACTGGTGTGCAGCTGTGTTTCTGTAAACTTAAATACACACAAGTTCCTCTTGTCTGTTGTTTCTGGTAGAATAGATCCGAACGTAAATCTGAACCTCCAGTGTGAATAAAGGTTCTCTGTCTTGCATTTCATTGAAATTTTAAAACTTGTTTTTGCGAATACACGAGAATTCAGCATCTGTGCAGCTGATGAAGACCTCGCTTGCTGTCAAATAATTTGGTTTTGCTCTTTGTGTCTTCATGAATACAGAGCAGAAGCTTTCTATCAACAGCATAGATACAGTATATACACACAAAATTAGCTTTTCTGCTTCTTTTGCTAAGAATGTGCCCTGCTTAAAAGTTCAGCATCACTGCTGGTGAGGGCTGTTTTGATCTCTCTGTTGCAAGATCTTTGTTGGGAAACAGTTTTATTTTTTGCTGGATTGTAAAGGAGCTACTAATTATTTAATGTGAGTTACTACAATTAGGTCGTAATTAATGCTTGATATTGCTAGATTTGAAATGGCAGAAGACTTTTCTGTTATTAACCTTTTAACTACCTGCCAAATAGATTAGACTTAATTATGTGGACGTGCCCAGAATTACCCCTAAAGACTGAGGATTTACATTATATCAATGAAATAAGCCTGTGTAATAACTCTTAAATAGTTCTAATGTTCTGGCCCAGGAAGCCGAAGACTGTTTGGTACCGTTTTAGAAGCAAATATCTGTGTTTTGATTGATACATCTGGTTCCATGGACCCATATTTGCCACCTGTCACAAAAGAACTTACCTCCCTTATCTGGGAACAGCTGAGAAAAAATGAAGTCAGGTATGGTGAATGACTGATAAGGACTGAAATCTGTACTCATTATTATGTAATCAGATTGCTTAATAATTACAGTGATACAGCACTGAAACACAACTCAAGTAATTATTAGATGTTGGAGTATAATGTGCATGTGACAAGAACTGCTCGTTCTGCTGCTTTTACCAGTTTTTAGTTCTGAACTCTCTCAGATCTGAGCCTCTGCCACAGGCTGATGCTGTTTGCCCTTCTAGGCTCAGCATTCCCTCTGTTCATGCAAAGTAAGAGCTGCTTTTTGACTGTTCCAAGGCTGAAGATCTTAATTCAGCTCTAGGCTCTTGGATGGGAGGAGAGTTTGATTGGGTTTGGGCTTTTTTACTGTTGGGTTTGTGTTTGGTTTTTATCAACGTTATTTATTTACTTATTTCAAAACTGGCTTGTCCAGAGTGACTCATTGCATTGGTTAGGGTTAAATGCTGTGGGTCGTCTTTCTCCTCAGGTTTAACCTGCTGAGATTTGCAGAAAATACAGAGAGTTGGAAGGAGAATCTCACAGAGGCAACTGATGAGAGCTGCCATGCTGCTGTGCAGTGGGCTTCCACGTGCCGTGCTCAGGGCAGCTCTGGCGTCCTTGCAGCTCTGCAGGTGGGTGTGCCACACCTGGAGGGCACAGCGTGTCTTGGGGGGGTCAAACCCCCACCTGACTGCTGATGCTCCAGGAAAATTATTATGTCAAAATGTACAACATCTTTATATGCGAGTCACCGAAGAGTTTCGAAATCAAGTCGCTGTTTCTGGCCCCAGAGCTCACAGATACTTGAATTAATTGCTTCTACTCAGTTTTTTAAAAAAGTCAAATATCGGTTGTTTTGTTAATATTTGTGTTCGAAGAATACTGGAGAGGGAAAGGAGCCAGCTGCTCAGAATGTTGTTTATGTACGACTGTGGCTGTGATATGTTGCTCTGGCCCAAACAGGATTTTAAATAAGCAGTGTTTGTTGGAATCTCATGGGTTTTGAGTACAATTCTTCAGTAACAGGGGAAGAAACTTTTCTCCTATAAAAATGCTCGGCGTAGAAATTACTAGTAATAACAACTTAAAGCTGAACTTGCAATTTCATGAGATTTAAAATTGGAATCAAAACAGAAATGTTGCCTTTAATGAATGATTCTTCTTCCAGACATCCTTGCACAATCTCTACATAAATGTTATGACATTCATCGTGGACCAAGTCCAGTAGAGGTGTAAGGCACGTCTGTAGTACAGAGATGTCCACTGAGTCAATTACTGTAGCAAATTTTCATAATACTCATTCAAGTCCTAGTGAGCCTGATTTTCAGACATTAAACACCTTTAACTCCTATAAAATATAATGTAAAAATCTTTTATCAGTAGTTCTCCAAAACCAGTTAATTTTCTTATTTCAATGAGTCGAGTTTTGGTAATGCCCTGCTTATAAACATGCTGCCTTATGCTACGAATGACCTACTTAAATTTTCAAATTTATATCCTTGATCTCCTTCCTAATTAGTGAAAATGAAAATACAAGACTAAGTTGATTAATGATGTGGCAAATATAAAACTACCTTAAATCACTGGAAGTACAGCTTTTCATATAACTGTTCCCATTATTTAAGCTTACTTTCTGCTTTGCAGAAGGCTCTCAGTTTCCAAGGTGTAGAGGCACTGTATCTACTGACTGATGGAAAACCAGACACCAGTTGCAGTCTGATTTTGAAAGAAATTGGAAGATTGAGACAGAAACAAGATATTAAAATCCACACCATTTGTTTCAGCTGTGCAGACAGGTATATGATAATTCTCAAGAACAACAAAAAAACTCTTAAAATGACTGCTTTAGTTCTTGTCAGAAGTCTGGGCTACCAAGATGGTAATGGGGGAGGTTGTTCTGACACAGGTAATTGCCACATGGCCTACATTTCACACAGCAAGTTATAATCACGTCCTCCAATCTCTTTGTTTCCAGGTAATATTTTTCAGGAGTTCTCAGAAATTCTTTTGCTGTTGCTTTCGGAGAAATGATTTTCATAATTAGCTTCCTACTTTGTGCTAATAGAGGAGCTGTTGAATTCCTGAAGAAGCTGGCTTCCCAAACAGGAGGGCGCTTCCACTGCAGTCCTGGAGCTGAAGATGCACAATTAGCAGCACACAGAGTATTGACAGAGGGGCTGGGTGATGAAGATGTACGTTCAATAAATTGGTTTGTTTTGTTCCATGGCAGCTCAGTTCCTCGTCAGTAGAGAAGCTTCGTTTTGAAAAGACAAATAATGAGAAAAAATAATGCAAAACTTCGAAGTTATTTGACATAGAAACCAAAAGGAGAAATCTTAATATTTGTCTTTGCCTTTCTGCTGGCTGCCTTGGTGAGGTGCCCCGATCCGTGAAAGGAATACACAGGGCAATGTAGGTTTTGAAAGAGAAGTAAAAACTATATTGTGTGTCTGGATGTGTTTTTAAGCTAACTTTAGCCTTTACTGTGCCTTCTTATCCTTGCCATCTTGTGTTTCATTCAATTGTGAAACCCTTAGCACAGGAATTCTCCAGCATGAGACCTCAGGGATTGCCACAGCAGAGGAATGTTACTGAACAGAACCAGGTTCGATCTAGGCTTGCTCTGCTCCCCCCTTGTTCAGATAAGATCTTGTCTGCAAGCAGGTGGGAGTAGGAAAATACAGAGCGTAGGTTCAGTTAATTAAGTTGGTGAAAGAGAAAATAATAAAGAGGTGCTAGTGAAAATATTTTAATTATGTTTTCAGGATCCAGTTTTCCCTTACTTTGAAGGAGACGATTTAAAGAAACTTACCCAAGAAGTAGCAAAAGCTAGAAGTATCTTAAAGCAGGCAAAATGTTGGAGGTGAGTATTTATCAGGAGTCTTTGTATTTATTATTTCGTGGAATGAAGATAAGAATATCTTGACTCCTAATGTCTGTTCTATAAAAAATAGATCTGGAGAACAGTCTAGAATAGGAGTGAAGGACAATTAAATTGTATTGGTCCATATATTTCTCCATTGTTATCCTTCCTAACTGCCAGTGCAGAACCAGAAAGCACCAATTCAGTAGGAATTCGGTAGGAATTCAGTAGGGATAGCAGGCATTTATCTCTGCAAAGAGCTTTAAAATGCATTATAGCCCCTCGTGAAAAGTCACACGAGGACAGGGCTAAGCAAAGACTCCAAGGTACTCTGTGCCTCTGTGGAAAACTGCTGTAATTCTTTGGGGTTTGTTTCTCTTTCAAACAGATTATTGCTTGAAAAATGGAACACAAACCAGAAGGACAATTCTGGCTCTCGAAAAAGTGCTCAGGTAAATAGTCACCACATGTACATCATAGTTTATGTATAGTTCATGTTTTTCAGCAGAAGGGTCATATTTTATTAAACGTATTCACTTCTAGCAGTGACTTTTTCCAGAGTTGAAAACATTTGTAGTGATTTCAGTTCTTAGCTGAGATACTCCACAGTTAAAGCCAATATAACCAAAGAACAGTTCAAAGAGAACTGGTTGGGGTGGAAAGAGCAAGGCAGGTGGGGATTTGTGGCTGTTAATGGTCTAGCAAGCAGTGAGGCACATTAAGGGTTAAAACCAGGTGTCGGGGCTGTGATGACAATTGCTGCACGGGCCGCACCATTTATCTGGTAAATGAACAAGGCTGAATGAAAAAAGACCCCACAAACAGCAAAGAAAACCTCAGCAAACGTGGGACTGTCATTAGAGTGGTGGGAGAGGCAGCTGGGCAAAGGAAACCTCTCCCAGAGCCATCCTGCTGCCTCCAAACTGGCAAAGGAAAAACCCCAGAGAAAGAGGGGGGGTGGAAGTAACTTCTGGGGGTGAAACCAGACAGAAGCGTTTGTCCCGGAGCTGTTGGAGGAAACACACTGGGCACACAGAGAGCTGCAGAGCTGCACGAGGGAGCGTCGGCCTGCCGAGATACCCACCAGGGATTGTGCAGGGCTGTGAGTGTGCAAGGGTGTGTCAGAGCGAGTGTGAGAGGGCAGAATTCAGCGTTCAAGGGCTGATCCCTGCTGAGAGACGCTTGGAGAGGGGGCAGATACAAACCCATCCTGTCGGAGCAAGGACGTTGTTACAGGCACGCAGAGGTAAAGGCTGGCATTCCCAACTCTCTGTGTCTTTCAGCATTCCAAGGAGAGCTGTGTTGCCTGGGAAGTGTATGGGAAGGCATTCCTGTTCAAACACCATAGAGAGTGCACAGCACTGTAGCCCCTTAAACACATAAGGAAACCTGGTTTCAGTTTAAGTGGTGTGGTTTTCCCATTACTGTTTTGTCAGTGGTGATAGTGAGCCTATGCAGTTTGTGTTTTGAGTTGTATTTTTAAAGGTATTCATGTGCTTCACTTGCAGGATTAAATTTTAGACAAAGGAAAGACGCTGAAGAGGTTTGGAGTGAAAGCACTAACCTGCTGCTTTTCAAAGTGTGCTCAGAGCTTCCAGCAGAAAAAGAGAAGATTTTTATTCTCTGTTGTCACAACTGCTAGGAAGACAGGAAGTTGCAGATGATAAGTGCTGCACTGAATCCCCTTGCAGATGTTGCAGGATTCAAAGTAAATCAAGCCCTGAACTCTACAAAGTTTAAATATAAGTAGGGGATAGTTTACAATATAGCTAATGCAAATTTTAAAACTGTATGTATATCTAATGTAATCAGTAGTTATACAGGGTCTCAACTTTTGTTTCTCTTCTACTGCATCATATTAATAATTCCTTCAATTAGTTGCTGGTATGCCTAAATTGTCTTTTTTGTCAGTTGGTTTGAGACCTCTTTGCTGATGCTTATTGTCCCTGACAGATGGCTGTGATGTGAGGAAGAGAATTCTTCATGCCAGGTTTGCATAGGAAGTCCAAGAAATAACCTTAGTGCAGAAAACAAAGCTTGTAAATGATGTTTTTGCACAGAGAAGTTTTGCTAATAATTGTTTTGACTCTTTGCTTTTCATGTTGGCAGTAATGAAGGATTTAGAGTTGATGATTCAGAAGTGATCAGACATGCAAGACAGCAATACCCTGTTGCTGATGTATAACCAGACACTGCCAGTCTTCTGAGCAGTTCTGTTCTTACATATTTCCTGTCAAGAAAGATTAAAAATGTTTGCCAGTACCAGTCGATTTCTGAATTACACTTGTTTTTTACTGAATTTCTGTAATGACAGCTCACTAGTGTTTTGTAGATGATCACTGGTGTCTTTTAGAGGGTTAGAAATTCATATGAGGTGTTTAATATATGTAATATAATAAACATGGATTCAGATTTCAAAATTCAGATACTCGATCTGCATTTTATTCAGGAGCCATTTGCATCTCCTCAGTGCCAGCTTATGGGGGTGACTGGGTATCCTGTGATGTGGGAGACTGTGTCTTTTCTGTCCCTTTATCTCTTTTGTCTCTATAAAGAATTAGAAAATATTTCTATCATAAATATATCTTTTTATTGTTGTGTGCTCTGAACCAGGAGACTCCAGCCTTCCATGTTAGCACCAGTTTACTGAAATGCTGCAGTTTAAACTGGTGCTTTGCATCATGTTCTGGGATTCTGTTCTGGATGTGTGTAACTGCTGAGAGGATTTGGTATGAAAATGTTAATTGTAAATTAACAGGATTGGTTACATTTCTGTTGGGGGTATGGAAATATTAGACGGAGATCACTGATAAAATGAGGATTTGTACTAACAGAAATGTTAAAACAGTAAATCCATGTAGGATTTAAAGGATGAGCTTTCTGTATTGCTAGAAGGGTTTTCTTATTTGTTCCTTGGAGAGTTTAAGAAATGTCACAGTACTGTAGTGTAGATTCTTACATTCCTACAAAAGTACTTAAAAGAACCTAACAGGAAGCACACTTAGGCAGGTGTGTTAAATGGTATCAGAGGCTCTTTGTGAAGTAAGATCATAATGAACACGTTGGATTTTGCAAACGTGGTAAGCATCAGAATATTTCAGTCTGTTGTGTTGGACTGCAATTGTCAAAGCTCTTATTTAG
>VYZQ01068707.1:0-11683 GCA_013400655.1 Mystacornis crossleyi
CAGCTCAGGATATTCCGTGGTTCCATTAGTCTAGGACAATGGTGGAGTCAGGTTCTGCAGCCTCGGCTGGAAGCCATGATGGGGCCTTGGCTCAGAGTGTGGCCACCATTGGGGAAGGAGTAAAGGGGACCGGCAAGGTGCCTGGTGAGCATCCCTCAGGTAACTGTTGTGCATCCCATGGGATAAAGATAAGCCAGAAGCCAAAAATGAAATCACCTGCAATGCCTGTGCTGGAGCTCTCCTGGTAAAGGAGTATTGTCCCTGGGGCTGCCAGTCTGACACTGATCCCTGGGCAAAATTAGCAAGTCAAGAAAACCCCTGCCAAAGTGCACAGCAGTGGCCTGGGTGTGTCCAGCTCAGCTTTCTCCCAGTGGAGAAGAGAGGGAGAGACTGGAGGCCCAGTGAAGCTGTGAGCAGAGGGAGCTGGGCTGGGCTGAGTGCCAGCTGCTTAGCCCTGTGCAGGCCACATTTGCTATGGTTTGCCCCGTGAAGTGTCACCTCAGGACTTTTGTTGTGGGGCAGCAGCTGGTGTGAGGAGAGTTCAGCTGCCTAAAAACAATTGTCAGGGCTGCAGGAAGGAAACTGGGGGGATCAGGAAGGAAGGTGAGGGCTTGTGTGGGAGCAGGATGGGTCTGACAGTGAACGTGTTGGAGCCAACAGGGGTGGTTTCTGCTGTGTGTGGTGAGACCCTGGTTAAAATTCAGCCATTGCGTGTGCCCCCTTCTGAGTTGTGTCCTGGCACTGCTGGAGAGTGGCCCCTGTCAGACCTCAGTCACTCAGGTGCTGTTTTGCAGCCTGCAGCTGTGGCATTGAACACCAAGCCCTGCCTGGCAGCTCTCCCCTGGGTGTTGCCGTGAGAAGGTGTCTTCAGCTGAATACAGCTGCTACTGCAACTTCTGCAGCTCTCAATGGGCTCTTCGCCCTCTTCTCTTACTGCTCCCACCACCCCAAACTAGATGGTGGGGGGGAACACCTGCAGCCCCCTTGGCGCCTGCCCAGTTTAAACACGTGGTGGGTGAGACCGGATGCAGGAGGCCCCGTCCCAGGGGTCTCTAGTGGTTTCCGGGCCAGGAGAATGGGGTGGCTACAGGCTTGAAGTAGGGCAGAGCAGCCCACAGGGCTGTCACGGGGCTGTAGTTGGTTTCGATGCCTCTGGGGGGCACTGGAGCCCCCTGAAAGGCAGTGGGGGCTGGGCGGGCACCCCCCGACAGACTATTAATAATTTAACCGACTGCTTAATTCTCCACAGCCCCTTCCTTCTGAGCAAAACCCAGAGCTACCAGCCTGGGTATGAGGGGCGCATGAGTAATGCACAACTCTGGCAGCAGGAATGCAGAAAAGAGCTTAAACAAAAATATTTTCCATCTCCTTTCCTTCCCCCCGCCCCTCCAGCCGCTGGTGAAGAAAACCGCTGCCACCAAAATCTATATAAAAACTTGCTCATTCTGTCAACCTGACGGCTCTGGAAATGTAGGGCAGGTACCATCCCAGATCTGCCAGCTCCCATCAGAGCCTCGCGCTGCGCCCGGATGCTGGGGTACTGGTTGGGAACATCTTGCGAAGCACAGTGAGATGGTAGCAGCTTTTTCAGGGTTGAGCCAGATGAATCAAGCCAGTTTTGCAGGTGTAGAGGTTTTCAGGGCTCAGTTTGGGGCTCGGCCAGGTCTCACCAACTCCCTCATCTTCCCCACTCATGAAAGATGTGAATCGATTCCTCTTTGCTGCCCTGTAAATACACCAAGGACTGAGGTGTCTTTGGGGTGACACTCCTGCCAGGAGCTGTGCCAAGGGGGACAGAGGTCTCTGTGCCACAGAAGAAGCTCCTCTTGCAGCTGCCCCAGGTGTTGCAGCCATCCTTCCCCAGCTGTCACAGCTCTCCTGCTGTCCCTGCCTTGCCAGGAGGGTAGCGGGGCACAGCCCTCCTCACACCTCACCATAGGGCTGTTCTTCCTGGCATTGCAGCTGCACAGTCCCAGCTCTGGCTCTTCCCCCATCTGCTCCCAGAAGCCATCCTTGCCTGAGCTCAGCTCCTAATTTTGAACACCTCTGCTGCCCAGCACCCTCCCCTTCCCCCAGCTTGGATTCCATCCTGCATATATTTGCCACACAGCATTTAAAATAGAGCCTGGCAGCCCACGTGTGGCACTGCGCAGCCCGGCCTGTGCTTGTGCTTTATGACTTTGGTTCCTGGCTCCCTCTGCTCCTTGCTTTCTCCCAGTATGAACTGGGGGGGGCAGCGCTCATCCCCCTGTCCTGTGAGTCCCTTCCCTTACTCCATGTATGGGCAAGAGGTAGTGGCAGGAGGCTGGGAAGGGCAGTCCTGGAAGCCTGTGCATGATGGTGAGGTCTCTGAGAAGAGGATCTTTGGGTGTGGACAGCACAGCCAGGACTGGAAACAGGGCCAGTGGGACACGGAACACTGTGCCAGGTGGGCCCAGGAGCATATGCAGTGCCTCATTCCTGAGGAAGGCTTTGGCTGCTGCTGGGCGATCTGGCACAGTAACATGCAGAGCAGAATGAAACCCTGGGGTCTCTGTGGCCTCAGCCATTTGCGTTCTGCGATGTGGAGAGGGAAGAGACGGCTAGAGGAGTGGGCTGAGTTGAGGAGGGGGCTCTTCATGGCTCCACCACTGCTTTGTGGGGCCTCGAAGGAGACCCTTCAGGTGTTCTGGAGTCTGTGACTGGGGAAGGGGACTCCACTCACCCTGTGCGCACAGTGCCATTGTGCCAAGGAAGGGGGCAAACAGCAGAGCCCTGGCTACCCTTACTGGTCCAGGTGAGCCCCGCCACCGGGGCCGGTCTCCCTGACGTTGCTCTGCTGTCCCTGGGAGTGGGTGCTGGGCCTCAGCAGTGACCTACAAAAATCCCTGGTGTACTCCCTGGCTTGCTGGCTGGTGAGAAGCAGAGAGGAATTGAACTGAAATGCATTAATCTGGTGACCTGACTCCTAACATTCCAGTTCTTTCCTGAGACCCACCACTCCCATTCCCAGAGCCCCAGGCGACCTGGGATTAACCCTTTGTGAGATGCACTGGGAGCGTCCCTGGGATGACACAGCAGTGCTCTGGGAAATTTCCATGAGGTGCCTGTGTGAATCTAACTCGACTTAGCAACGGCTTGGCTTTGCTGGAAGCCCAGATGGCGTTTTGTTGCGAGGTGCCTGCAGGATGGGCTTCCTGGCATGGCTGCATCCTCCTTGGGGTGCCATGGACAGGAATTTCACTGCTGGTCACCCTCTGTGGGGGAGCAGGGCTGTGAAGAGGAGCTGTTGCTGCACACTGCTGACTTCGAGGCCGGTTTTGTTTGACTCCGAGACTGCACTGTCCCAGGCTTTCTCCTCTCAAGCCTTTTCCATTTGGAAGGGAGGGGAACCCTTAGGTGCTCAGCAGTTTTGTCTGGGACTGTCCAGACCAGAAGCCAGTTAAACCGGTTTCCTTCCCCACTGCCCGTGTGGACTTCCCTGATGAGCTCACCTCAGAGTCCGTGCTGTTCTTCCAGCGTGACCCAGAAAGGAGCTGATCTTGATCCATATTTAAGGAGAGTCTGTCCTGGTTCCGATTCCTCTTACACACGTGGGGCTGTGCACAGGGAATTCCTCCGGCATGGCCAAGGCCTGTCATGAGGAGGAGTCAGACAGTGCTCAGAGAACGGCCTGACCTGATAGAGCCGAGCTCCATCCGGCCCCATATCCTGTCTCCATCAGCAGCAGATGTTGGGGGAAGAGGAGAAGAACAGAATGAGCGTGCAGTGATACTTTCTATGTGCTGTCACCCTGCTCTGGTACATAGTGGCTCAGCGGCTTTCTGAGCACTCGGTCCTTCAGCTCTTTGGGGGGGTTATTTTCCCTTTTCTTTTTGAATTTTAGGCCTCCCATGCCTGAGGGCTCTGCAACAGCATCCTGCAGCAGGTCCCTGCCAAGCAGCACTGCCGTGTGTGGCCGTTTTCTCCGTGCGGGTGAAGAGGCATTGAGTGGATCCTCAGTCCCCTTCTCTGCCCTCTGTGGTGTTCTTCTGCTGTGTCCATTTTCCCCTTTCAGCCTGTTTTTGGGCTGCAGAGTCATCATTTCCATGCTTGTTTCTCGCTTGAGCATCCTTGTGTTCCTGGTCCTATACGATTCTCCAATGTTCTGAGGGCCATCCCCATGCTCCTGTGGGGACCCATTGGTGTTCTCTGCCTCCTACCCCGTTTCTTTTCTCCTTGGCTGTCCTGCTTTTGCAGTGAGGCCATGAAATCCTCTTCCAGCCACATGGTACCTCCTGCAGATATCATTCCAACCCCTTTTCCCTCCCTTCCCAGCTCTCCCCAACACTGACAGCTTTTTTGGGTGGGAACAAGAGCTTCATGGAAGCTCTGTGTTGGTGAGACCTCCTTCTGCTAACATGCCCCAGTGTGTCCTTGGCTCCTTATGTGTCACCAAGGCTTTTGGCCCTCAGGGTCTGTAGCACTGCACTCGAAATGCTGTTGTGTTTGGTTTCTGGGAGTAATGTGTCCAGGTAATACTGAGGGAAGCAGGGAAATGTAACTTAAGTCATCTTTGCTAAGTGGAGTCTTTCTTGTGATGGAGAGAGGCTGTGGTTCCTGCTGGGAGAATTATTTTAATCCATATGCCTTTTCCTGTTGTGGTGGGAACTCAACTGCTCAGGAAGCATCCTTTCAAAAGCCTGAAACACTCGAGCTGAGGGTGAAATCCCTTAGTCCTTTCTAATGCAGCCCTTGTCACTCCCAAGCCTTTTGAAGCTGATGAGGAACTAATCAGGGTCCAATTTTCCAGTGTTTTCATGGAGAACCAGGCCTCTCTGGTTGGGTAGCTGAGATCAGCAGCAGAGTGCCAGTTTCCCTGTCCTGCACTGAACTGCTGAGGCTTTTGGTTGCCCTACCAGGGTACTGAGCTCCAAAATTAGGTCCTGGGACCAAAAATAACTAAATTAAAACCTATAAATTTTTCTCTCAACATGCAGAAAATCCCAGGGCTGGAAACCAAGGGACAGCATGTGCCTAATTCTTAAGTGAAAAAGCAATTGCTGTTTGCTTGGTTTAATATTGCAGTGTTCACCAAAAGGGGCCTAGTGTGGAAAACTACCTGGATTGGGCCAGGTTCTGTTGGTGGTGTAGGGGTCTGAGAGGCCACCTTGTCCTCTGTTCCCACAGCACAATCCCATTGGTTTCCTTTGGCCTTATCCCCCTTTCCCAGGGAAGCCTGGTTGGCTGTGTGTAGGTCGCTCTCTCGGGAGACCTCTGAAGCCCAAGGTCGTATAAGCTCTGTTCAAACAATAAAGATCCCAGGGGTCTTTTCCGGATGGTAGCGTGTCCTGCTGTCCTTGACCTAAATATCCCAGCAGCAGTGAAATTTAGCCCCCTGGTGCCGGCACTCCAACACTCTTTTGCAAGCTAGCGGTGGCATTTCAACTTGCCTAATGTCAGTAAGTTGGCGCTGTTGAACAGCTCTGTAAATAACTCAGGATGCAAAAGGGAAGGCTAAGAGCTCTCCTGAAGAGAGCGAGCTTGGAAAAGAGCAAGGCTCTCCTCCAGCAGGGAGAGGGGCAGAGCGTCTCGGTGGGGCTGGTGGGGCTCCAGCTGCAGAGGAAGGGGTGGATTTGTTGGCTGGCTGCTGGGTTGAGCAGCAAAGGCATCATATGGGTGGTGCCTTGGGCACCTGGTACTGGCAGCCTTGATCCCTTCCCATTGCATCATCCGGGCTTGGTGACACAATGGCATATAGGGGAATATGTCTTGATGGGCTTGACTTTTGGTTGTTGGTTCCGTCCTGGTGGTAAGTTGAAGCTTTGAGGCTTCCTGAAGGTCAGATGACCTTTGAAGTACAAGTCATATGAGGAGCAGCTGAGGGAGCTGGAGGGGCTTAGCCTGGAGAAAAGGAGGCTCCGGGGGGGACCTTCTCACTCTTGACAACTCTCTGACCGGAGGGTGGAGCCAGTTGGGGATCTGGCTCTGCTCCCAGGGAACAAGGGACAGGACAAAAGGAAACGGCCTCAAGTTGTGCCAGGGAAGATTTAGGTTGGATATTGGGAAGATCCCTTCATGGAAAGGGCTGCCCAGCCCTGGCATAGGCTGCCCAGGGCAACGATGACTCCGTCCCTGAGGGGATTTAAAAAACGTGCAGGTTTGGCACTTGGATACATGAGTTAGTGGTGGCCTTGACAGTGCTGGGGAAACAGTTGGACTTGATGGTCTCAGAGGGTTTTTCCAACTGAAATAATTCCATCATTCCATGATCTGTGTAATGCTGATGGTGGGTGCTGCAGGCTTGAGCCTGGGCTGCACTTCCTGGCTGGGCCGTGCCTCAGGGTTCAGAGTAAGGGGGAAGGCACTGGCTTGGATTTTTCACTTTTTGTTTTTGAGAGCAGCACAATGCAGTCCTGGAGGTGTGTGCTCAGGAGACGAGGGATAATGGGCCATGGGGAACAGCTGACAAACTTTTGCCCACTTTGGGGGTGAAGAAGACTTTCCAAAACTGGATTTGGGTTGTTCTCCAGCAAACCAAACACATCTGGGCTGGAAGAAATCCTAAGGATTGGGAGGGCCCTGGACCACTGCTGTGCTCAGGGCTGAAGCTTGCTGCCAGCCGAGGAGTGTCGGAGCGGATCGGGGTGGATCAGAGAGGATCAGAGTGGATCCCGAGGCTTACTGACTGCAGTGCGACTCGAACTGTAAAGGAAGGGATTTGGCATTCAGCTTGCTTAGTGCTATGCCAGAGCCCTCATTAGTTGAAGTGCTCGTACAAAGAAGCCTTTGTGGAACCCTGGGTGCCTCCTGGCCCCCAGTGAAGTTCTGGGAGCTGCAGTCTATGTTCTCCTACCACGGCGCTTCCCAGGCAGAACCCAGAGACAGAAGGTGCAACTGTCCTGATGTTTTGATGCCAAAAGATGTTAAATCTGGAGGTGGGGGGGAGGCTCCTTTGCAGCTTGCTTGCAGAAGGAGCACAAAGCTGGGATTTTCCATGCACGCAATCCCTGCAGCTTTGGGAATGCAGCTTTCTGAAGAGATTAAACCTCTGGCTTCCCTACTTGTTGCTACAGCACCCACACTGGAACCCTGAGGAGCAGAGGGCACACTTTACCCTCTTCAAAATCATGTTAGAGGCTGGGTTTTTTTAGCTTTGGCTGTTGTCCAGCTCAAGCTGAAGCTTGATAGCAGCTTTTTGTGGTGCACAGACCTTCCTGTGGCTTGAGGCACTTTGGGTTCTCATCTGGAGGGCTAGTAGAAGTTCTGGAAATCTGTATTCTAGTAAATCTGTATTCTGTTGCACGTGCGGTGTCTTTGGGTGAGGGTGGCCTTTCTGCAGCGATGCAGAGTGGGCTCTGCCATCCCCCTGCCCACTGCCCGCCTGCCTAGCTGGCACTGCTGGATGGTTTCTGCCCCTTTAGTGCTGGGAGAGTGGGATGCAGGTGTGGTGCAAGGTGCTTCCCCAGGAGGGAGTGGGGATTTGTGATAGTGTGGAAGGCCTGGAGGCTGCCAGGGGCCTCATGGGCCTCCCTAGGTGGGTGACCCAAGTGGTGCCACGGCAGGAGGATGGTGGCTGCTGATGTGGTGCTGGTTCCCAGCAGCCCTGTGCTACCTGCAGCAGCAGTTTCAGGGGGACAGACTGTGGGCTGCTTCTCTCATCCTTCCTCAATACCACCCTCCCTGTTCTCTGGGGAGCCCAGTGAGGTGCTTTGAGCCAAGCAAAGCTGTCTGTGAGCAACGGGCAGATCTAAATGGGACCATGGTGGGGCCACAGCTTGCCAGGGATAGAGACCCTCTCCTACCAGGCCTCAGGCCCTGGCAGTGCTGGCACTGGGAGCTGCAGGAAGGTATCTGCTTTGGAGCCCTCAACCCCAGGGCAGCATTCCCAGCTGAGCAGGGGGGACCAGCCCTTGCTGCAGTGGGGCCAGGTGCCCCTGGCAAATACGTGCCAGCAACAGCTTCTCTTCCTGAGTATGCTGGTGCCTCTCTGAGTCCTCACAGTGTTGGGTCCGTAGGATTTATGATGCTGATGGGTGCCACTTGCTCTCAGCTGCTGTTAGGGAGCAGCAGCCTGGATCCAAATGTCTGCTTGTTGCAGTAAATGCCGTCTGGATTGACGGCGTGCAGCGCATCTGCTGGTAGGCCCTGCTTTCTGCATGTGGATTTGGGTAAGGCATGCGGAGTGCCTGCTTTTTCTTCTCCTACTTGCTCTGAACTTCACTGTTACTCAATGAGTTCTTTCTACTCTTGGTAACCTCTCGAGCCTGAAGACGGTTTCTTGTATCACACAGGGCGTCTGACAGTGGTTAAACATGGAGCTGGGGCGTTTGTCCTTGTCTGTGTGCTGCCAGGGTGACTCCGTACACCATGCTCTCTGCTTGCCCGCTCAAAAGGCAGAAGGTCTCATGGAAGGGAGAGGCTGTCTGGCGGTTAGGATGTGCTTGTGGGATCTGCGGGATGTGTTGTGATGGCAAAGTGCAGATAGTATGGGACTGTTGGAAATACCTCCCTCAGGAGCAGCTTTGCAGCTTTGGGTCTGGGTCTCCATTTCTGCCATTGCTAGGTTGGTTGCTTCGAAAGGTTGGTTGCTAGCCCAGCTTTTTCTCCACATCATCCCCTTTGGCATCGGCCAGTCCCGCTCTCCAGCTTCGGCTGTGGCAGTTCTCTTCTCACCCACCTCCACATCTGGCTTGACGTGTTTTCCTTAAAGCTGCCTAAATAATTCACCCTGACTAATAGCAAATAGCAGTGCCAGCTCTGGAGGAAGCCTTCTGGGAATGCCAGTGACTGGAGGGTGTCTGCTGCACTGGCCACTGAGCCGTGGCATCCTTGACTGCTAGATCCAGGTATCCTGGGTTTCCCTTCCTGAGGCAGCAGGCTTCGTGTCTTGGAAAGTTGAACTGCTCCAGGCTGAGAGGATCACTTTCTTTAAGTTGTTCTGAAAATCCTTGGAATTTTTTCCTTCTCCTTAAAGGGAAAAAAAGAGGTCCATTGGAATTATGCCGTATCAGTTCCTCCCATGACACTTTCCCACCTCTGCTCCTCCTCAGCCTCAGGCTGAAGAATGGCTGCTCCCATGCTGCTATGTCTTTTCCTCAACTTTTGTATGCTTGTACCAAGACTCCTCAGTGAAGAGGAACTCGGTGAGCTGCCCTGCTTCTCAGCTCAAACATTAACCAGATGTCCTTTGGTGTTTGGTTCCTGCTCTTGGTTTGTGTCCAGCACTGCGTTCACAGAGCTGGTGCTGCAGCTGTTGATCTCCGAGGACAGAAATGTGTTCAGCTGAGTGTCCGCAGAGTGAGGATTGCTGTTGCCATTTCCACATTGCTCAGCTCATCGTGCGTCACCAACCCACGGAGCTGGGAATCCCAGAGTAAGAAATGCCCAGAATATGTGTATGGGGCTTGACATGCAGCTCAATCCTCAGACATCCGGCGCGCCCACCAGGGACAACACTGCCACCTATCAGGGGGTCTTGTCTCCTTGTGCTGCCGCTGAGGGTCTCGCCCCGCGTGTAGGGAGTGGCTGCAGTCCCAGGGACAGTGCAGCCATGCTGTGCCATGTGGCTCTGAGGAGTGGGAAACAGATCGGCTGCTTCTCGACGGTGCATTGTTAAAGGTTTCACCTCCCCCAAAATGACACATTGCGAGCAAAAATAGAACAAGACAGAACACATAGACCCACCCCCACCATCCCCACCACCCGGCAGCCAAGTGCATGTGGTGCCAAACCCTTGGGTTTAAAAGCTGGTGCTTTGTCACCCTCCCTCTCCTCAGCCCTGCCACCACCTGCCCCAGCCCAGCAGGCATTCGGGCAGTCCGATGAGTGACTGTCGCACCAGGAGCAGCCGTACTGCTGGGACAGTCACCACCCAACTGACACTTTGTGCTGGATCTGGCGTCCCTCTTCACCTCGTGGGTCTGGGGATGAGAGCAGCAGCCATGGTGTTGGTGCAGGAGGTTCTCTTGCCCGCTAAACAGTGGTGCTCTTGAGACAACGTGAGGGATGCCTTTGGCCAGGAGAGCCACCTCCGGCGTGGTGGCACGGCTTGGCCCAGCATGCTGTGAGCCAGAGCTGTCTCCTGTGAACGGTGAGGAAAGCTGCCTCCCAGTCAAGGAGCAGGGTCCAATTCTGGAGTGCCACTGGCGTGTGCTAAGCACAGTTGGACCAGGCAGAGATCTGGTTGGAAAACCTCCAGGAAAGGAAGAGTTGCTCCAGGACGTGGTAGAGCTGTCAGCCGTTTGTCAGCAGTGCCTAACAAGGCTGCAGCCGGCCTTCACAAGCCTGGATCCCCCATGGCTCCAGAGCTGGCAGTTACACTGGCAGTGAAATTACCCAGGCTTTGTGAGTCCTCCAGTGATCCTGTTCTGGGGTACAAAGCCCAGTAGTTTCACATGCATGGATTTTTAACATTGGAAACAGAGCTGACGCAGAGGTTGCT
This sequence comes from Mystacornis crossleyi, assembly GCA_013400655.1. Classification (NCBI taxonomy): domain Eukaryota; kingdom Metazoa; phylum Chordata; class Aves; order Passeriformes; family Timaliidae; genus Mystacornis; species Mystacornis crossleyi. The sequence continues at coordinate 10,403 of VYZQ01068707.1, forward strand.
GGTATCTTGGGAAAACAGCTGGAGGGATTTGGACTGGATGTTGGGGAAGAGAAGAGTGGAGAAGTGATGGCACTGGACCTCACACCCCCAGGATGAGCAGCCATGGCTGTAGAGAGGTTTAGGCACAAAGGGGAACTTCTCCCCTTGAAGCAGGATGAGCAAGGCTGGGGCTGCAAGGCCAAGAAAAGTGAGGCTGAGCTTGTCCAGTGAGCTGCACGTGAAGGCAGAGGTGGCGGTGACGTCCCTCCATCACCCAGCCATGCTCCATTTATGCTGCAGGAATAGCTCTGGAGAATGACAGAGGGACAGTTGGCCTGGGAGTAAGGCTGCTGTCACCTGCGCAGTACCTATGTTGTGCAGAGAGACATTGGACAAAGTCCCTACAGAGCAAGTCCTGCCTCAGTTTCCCTGTCACACAGTTAACACTGGCTGTGGGGCTGATGAATCAACTGATGCCCTCATAGGCAGTGAGTCTGCGCTTGGTAAGCTCCAAGTGGGACTACACCATCCAGCTACTGTCCAGCTGGGATCTGCTCAGCCCCAGTGCTCTTCTCCTGAGGAAGAGAAGGCACATCCAGGACAGAGCTGGTGGCTTTGTGACAGCAACTGACTGCTGTATTTATCCATGCTGAGGCTGTGTGGCATTTGCAGCTGGCATCTCACCATGTATGCCTTTGTACCAGTGGATTTCTCCCATCTTTGATGATCTGCATCTGCTCTCGCAAGCCTTGGCTGGGCATAGGCCCACTGCCTCCTGCTCCCTTTTGAGTTTTTCCCAGGAAAGGGCTGGAGGGGAACAGCCCAGGGGAAGGGTCATTTGATGGTTCTCATCTGCTTCTTTCATGATTGCAGGGAGCCCCAGACACTTGGAATGGCAACTCCCACCTTCCCTCAGGTGTCTTGCTGGCAGGTTTGGGAGGAGCCAGGTTGGGCCCTGCCTTGGCCAGCATGGCCACTGAGCCAGAAAGCTGGGCTTCTCATGGAGGGAGGCTGCAGGTAGGACTGTGGGGTGTCAAAACCCCCTCCATGCTACTGCCCCTGAACGTCACGGAAGAACAGAAAGGGGCCCACACTGCTTAGAAGAAAACACTCTCTTAGGAGACAGAAACCCAGCTGGGTTTAAAATTGGGTCAGATTTGTCCTTTGGTTTGCCGTGTGGTCTCGTGGCCAACCTGGGGTGGAGGGCAGGAGTCTCATGAAGCTGTGCTGTGCCTGGGCAGACCCCACAGCATGAGTACACATCCTCCAAGGGTATTTAAGCAGCCAAGCTGCCCCAGGCTG
>VYZQ01068739.1:0-10843 GCA_013400655.1 Mystacornis crossleyi
GTGCACACACTGACATTGGAGTTTATTCTTGACTGTGAGTAGTTCAAAGGGAGCTTCGGTCCAAGCCTCCCTGATGGTAAATATTGCATGGCCGTGGCTGCCTTCACCTTTAACAGTGTAGAACATTTTCTGCATTATTTTGTTTTATATTCAGCATTCCTTTCTTTTCTAACAACATTTGAGCAATTTGAGTCCCAAGCCTTACCTTCGATGCATTTTAACATTACTAGGTTGAATAACCTTTCTCAGGTAAAAAACAGTGAGCTTGTTACTCCTATTTAGTTTATGAAAGAAGACCTTCCATGACCCTAATGGCTGCCCAGTTTTTTGGGGAAATTCCCTGCTCACACAACTCTCAAACTGCAGGTGTAAGTATTTTGGTGATACCTCCTCACACAGGTCAGTGTTCACCCAAACCTCTGCTGCTGCTGGGGACCACCGACTACAAAGTTAAATATTAAATTCAAATGCTGAGAGGCAGAGATGTCCTTTTGGGCAGAAATATTCAAACGAGGTGCACAAACACCAGGAAAAGTGGAATGGGGCAGGAGTCAGGGAGCAGCAGCCTGTCCCTTGCAAGAGAAAGCAGCAAATAACGAGTTGGTTATAGGAGAGATAAAAGAAAAGCTGACCTCTGCGATAAGCATGGAGGTGGTGGAACGACGAAGCAAGGAGGCAATTATCCCAACTCTCCGGGATGAAGTGGGTACAAGAGCTAACAGAGCTGAGCAGTGATTTTCAGCAGCAGCAAGAAAAAAAAAATGGATCGTGCACAGCTGCAGGGGTTACTGCTGGAGACTGTATCAGAAAGAAGAAAAATGGATATTGCCTGCAGAGGGACTCAACACTTTATTGGGCTTCCAGGAGAAGTCGGCTCCAGCGTACGCAGGAATTTCTGAGGAGATGATTTTCCGGCTGCTTTAGATTCACTGCAAACAGGTTTCAAGTGATAAAATTCTTTGGGGGATATGGGTTATAATGAATGATCCGTTTTAGAAGAGGAAACAAATAGCGGGATGTTGCAATGTTTTAGCAGGGAAAAAGCCATTGTTTCCAGATTTGTATTAATGATACGGAGTAGAAGGAGAATGGCGAGATGACAGCGTTTGTAAATGAGGGAAGTGATCAAAGATCAGCGGCAGTCCCAGGAGAAAGGGTGAGAGCAGTTAGAAAATACTAAATTTCAGCTCCAATTCTCCTATATCTGCTGGGATATTTCATAAATTTATTTGTTCCTGAAGAGTTTTCTGGGCACCCCAGCTTAAGGCAGTGCATGAAGCTTGCACAGCTCTGTGATTTGACCAGCAGTTAAATCCACCTTCGGCTCCTAAAACAGATGGGCCTGGAGCTGGGAGAGACCACAGTACTCCTGTCCTGTAAGCAACAGCCACCTGACATTATTCCAAGGCTGCTGTCATGAGCACAGCCTTTGCCATGTGAACAAATCCGTGTATTACTCACAACTTGTAAGAACAAAGTAGAGAACAGCATTTGAACTGCATTTTCTAAACAAGCACATGAACTATACTTCGAAAGGAAAAGCCTGTCAGGTTTTATATTCAGCATTTCTTTCTCTTTATGAGACATCAGGAAAAAAAAAAATTACCTGCCCTGGAGATCTAGATCTGTAGGCAGAAAGATGCAAACTAGGAAATCCCAAAACACACAAAAATTATCTTGCTCAACTAACATTATATTACTTGCATGATAATAATTATAAACAGACACACCATTTGATGATTTACAGATTCATTTCTCTTCTCTACTTAGTTCAGCTAAAATTTGTGAAGTATTTCCCCTCATTTGTGGAGTAATTGACTTGTTCTTATGTCATCCCTGGGCTTACAATCCGAAGCCCAGTGTGATCTTTCCCTCGAAGCCGGATGTCTCTGTGAAACCAGTGCTGGGATTTCACCGCATCTTGCTGGGTTCAGTACAAAAATTGCTGTTGAGGTGCAAACACCTGGGCTGTGCAGAAGAGGACGCCAGGGATGGGGAGGGGTGGCTTGCACCCTTTACATTCACTGAGACAGCAAACCCAGAGGCTCTCCCCTAGGGCTGCCAAACCCAGAAGCTTCGGAGATACATTTCAAAGAGCTGCATGTCAGGGGACAGCACGAGGAGCCTTTCCATTTCCAGCACCGTGCAGGCTCTCCGGAGTGACCCGCTCTGCCACGGCTGTGCGTCAGGCTCCCCACACTTCCTTTGCTTCCCCTGCTTCCACTGTCACCGCCCCTGATTGCCTCATCTCCTCTGCTCAAGGATAATTTCTGCTGTTGACATGATTTTGGGCAAGTTTGCTGGTTGTCCTGCGAGGCTGTTTGATGCCTTGGCACAACATCGGCTTTGCCACAGCTGGGCTTTGCTGCTGGGCTCCTCCTCGAGCAAAGCCCTCGAGTGTCCTTCGTCAGCCCCTGGCACCCTGGTGCCTTCCTCTGGTAAGGATGAAGGTGCACATGGGCTCCCAAATCTCCCTCTTCTTATCAGCTTTTCCCTGTCCTTGCAAAAGCACGGCCCTGGAGGAGGGCTCTCCTGTACCACGGAGTGAGCGACCTGTCTCATGTCTGAAGGCACAGGAGGCTGCCCACTTCTCAGGCTTTTCATGTGGCACAAAATACCTGTCTGTGCACGCAGAGCCACCTTCTGCCTGCAGTCACAGCCCTCGACACACGTCCTTTCAAGCGCTAACCTTGGCAACGCTGTCTCGTTCAGCTCAGCCTCCTCTCTCCAGTGATCAAGTACTGGTTCCTCATCTTTATCAGAATGGGCAGCTTTGTACTTCAAACCAGCTTTTGTTTTTGCTGCTTTGTGCTCATGTTGGGCATTCTTTGGTGGGGCAATTGTTTTCCCTGTGGACCATGCTCTTTCGTCGTGCCAGTTTGGTCTGTGTCTCCTCACTGCCTGGTTTTCCTCAGGAGCTGGTCCCAAGCAGAAATGGGAGGTCACCTCCTGTGTGTTCCAAAAATTTGTAAGAAATATTCATTGGGAATCAGATACTAAGATATTAAATGTGCACATAGAGTTAGAAGAGAAAGCATTAGTGGCATAACCATTTTTTATGATATTCCCTACAGATCTTAAGTATAAATATTTCCAGTGTTGAACAAGTGCTACCTTAAATCATTCAATCTCTCTCTGTAGGCTGCAGCTCAACTCAACTGCAAAGCTTCGTCCTGTTTCCAGCCTCTCCTCAACAGGGAACACAGGATCGCTCCGTCATATTCCCTGTGTTCTCTTGTGCTGCCATTTTCCATCCTTCTTGGCTGGGTACTTTTTCCCCAGCAGGGAAACTGGTAAGCAACCAGTATCTCACTGATTATTTGGCTCCATTGATTTAGTCTTCACCTGTAATCAGGTGCAAATGCAACCTCTAGCAGAGGCTCAAGAGCTTTTTTGTAAGGGTGACTCACCATGGGTGTCCGGGGCCGGGCTCCCATGGACATCTTGTCCTGTTCTGTCAGCAGAGTTACACCAGGGAAAGGTTTGGCACAGGCTGTAAAAACTAAACGTTGACCCAGCCATGAGCAAATGAGAGTGAGGCAGCTCTTTAAAATGCCTGATGGTGAATTCAGATTAAAACATTTCAGTATAGACTGAAATACTTTATTTTGTTGGCACTGGCTACTGTGAACACACTTCCCTCTCAGTGACAAGCAGCGGGATTACCCAGCTCAGGGGTCACCAGGTGGACTCTCCATCCTTGGCTCCCCTCTGAGGACAGGGCTGGGAGAAGGAGTGATCCTTCACACAGGCCATCATCCCTGTGGCCTCACACCTCGGCCCTTGAACTCTAGGGGAAAATGAACCAGATGCGATTGGCCGGTGATCTGGTTTTCAGCCCAGCAGTTCTGACCAGGGGGTGTTGGACTGTGTGGCCAGGAGCCAGTGAGCTGCCAGCAAAGTGTTTGGGTGAAGACACACGTAACATCCTTTGGCTGACAAACCACATTACACGGCTGTCCCCGTGCCCAGGAGTAGGCAGAGCAGTCCTCTGCTTCAGTCCCCGGTGTTACATGTATGGATGTACACACGCAGCCAAAAACGTCAACTTCTCGTGGGGGTGATTTCTGCAAGCTATTGCCCAAGACAAAGCCACTGCCCCCCGGATCTGCTTGGAGAAGGGGAAGGCGCTCCGTCTCAGCTACTGCTGCTCGATCAACTTGCTGACACCAGAGTCCCTAAAAATTGGCTTAGCAGCGGGCGCTATCTGAGCCAAAACCGGCAGATCAGCAGCTGCTGGAAGCAGACACTCCTTCGCAAGTTCTGGTCCTCTCTCGTGTCACCCAAGCTGCTTCCCTGACTTTTAGCGACGGCTTTTTGTTAATTAGGTCACGCGTGGCCCCGTGTGAGAAGTGCCACACGATGCAGCACGAGCAGTTTAGTGCCGGTGTGTCTTTTCACTTTGTAAGTCTCACATTTTCTTTGCTCTCCAGGTTATGCCGAGACAGAAGGAGGGACTTGGAGAGGGAAGATTAACCTTTCGCTGGCCACAATTCCTTCCCTCTTATCGCGGAGGATTCGGCAACGCGCCCCCCTCCCGCCCAGCCTATCTGTCTGAATTGCTGAAAGCATAATGCTCCCATACGAGAGATAAGTAAGTGAGCCCTCTTTCTTTTCCGTAGGGATGAACTATAGTGTATGCAGATTATTAGGAGAAGAAAATAATATCAGAGAAAGGTGGCTTTCTTAAAAGGCATCGGTAGCATTAGTGTCATGTGTGAAGCACCCATTTGTGACAACTGTACAGACCTTTCAATGGAAAATTGTGCTGTGCTACCTTTTAAAGTATGAAATGCTAATTTTGGATTTACAGTTTTTGAACTGGAGGGCTGCATTTTGCATGGAATTTTGTTTAATTTCCCAGAGAAAAAAGGCATTTGAAACACAACTGCCTACAGCCAACTGTCAACAAAAATCAACTGTAATAACACGCGGCCTGTCACTGATTTATGTGGTGATGTGGTAATCTTCTCAATTTAGCTGGATATTTCTTCTTCATACCAAATAGCTGAAAGTCTTGCTAGACATTTATGAATATCGGGAGGTGCTATTAGGATGATAATGGGGCAAGATTAAAGAGGTGCTCACTAGTTCAAAGTGCCAGTTAAAGAGACAGGGAATCGAGAGGTGTAGATATATATGGCCCATTGGTGTAAGTGAACTTTATATTTTCAGAGTTGCTTAAGATTTGGGAGACGGCATATTGAGATCCATCTGCCAGGAAAGCATCTTTCTAAAGGGAGACTGGAGGAAGCAGCTATATGCCTTTTTTTTTCTCCCCCCCTAAAAAATGTGCTTTTGTTTAGCAGGGGGTGTGGGTTGAAAATCTTGGGTATCGACGCAGGAGCAAATGAGTATGGACCATGTTTTAGCAAGCAGAATGCTGGGAATTTTCCCCCTTTTCTCCCAAGGTCTGAGCCTTAGCCATGGTCATTTTGCAGCAGGCTGTGTCTCAGCCAGGACTGGAGAGTAACATATCACACTCTGCATGTCAGAGCTAAGAAAAGTAATTGGCCTCTCATAAAGAGCTAGAACTAATGCAGACAAAACGATATTGCAAGACTTGAGCTGCAAATAAAGAGACAAGTTTGTGTTTTACAAAAATGTATAATTTACCAGGCATTTCATTATGCTGTATAAAAAGGCAAAAATGATAATTGAAAATAAATGCGGCTGCCTAGCTACAGTAGATGCTGCCAGCGTTACTGGAAATAGAAGTGCTTTCTTGCTGAAGAGAGTTAAAATTTTCATACAACTTCTGTCTGCAGACTTGTGTAATGTATCTTGTTAAATTTGTTTCAGTTTGGGTATTTGTTACAGAGAAGCAGGCAAAATGTGAGGCTCTGTCTGTGTATTTTTATATCTAGGGGGTTGTACAATTATATTAATTATTAACAGTGTCTTCTGCAGATGAACACATCTGTGGAGTCTGAGGCAGGATTCATGTTCTGAGTTTATTCCAGAGTGGGAAAAGTACATCAGTTGCCTTCAAGGTTGCCAGAGATATTCCACAGCAAACTCCTGTCTTCCAAGGAACACAGTTACAAATATAGAGAAACCAAAGTAATGTTGTTGGGTTATTTTGCCCTGAAGCAAAGGGAACTCTGAATTGCCATTTTTCTTCAATACACGGGGCTACTTGGGGATGCTGAGAATTACTGGAGGAGGAGAACACGGGTCTAGGAATTGTCATTGCTTCTGCCCTGAAAGCTTCTTTCTGGCCCCCTCATTCTGTGGCAAGAGGAAGTTGCCACAAACGTGGTGTCCCTCTGTGTCCGAATGTGTGACTCTCCCTGCAGCAGCCCCTGCTCTGCACACCCAGTGTGGGAAAAGCTTCCCCAAGGGAGCTTGGGGGGGGGAAAAAAAAATCCTCCTCCGCATTGAGATTTTTTTCCTCCAAGCTCTTCAATTTCTCAACAGAGAGAGCTGTAAATGGCTCTAGGCTCAATTCTTCCAGGGTCTGCTTGTGCCCTAAAGCTACAAAACGCTGTGCAGTTTATCCAAGTTACAGGTGAAACTACTGAGTTTCCATTAGCTCTGGAATTAAGCTAAAAAAGAAAAGGTGAGGGGTCTTCCCTTGGCTGAAAGCAGCTGGACACCACCGAGATGGCTTTAGAGGCCAGGGAGGAAGGACAGAGAAACAGCAAATGGGATGAGTTCCTTGTTGGCACTCCCATTCCATAAATCCCTCACCAGGGTGGATGGGATGGCAAAACAGTGGACAGGGTACTGGGAAATGAACTCAGCAGCAGGAGGGTTATACTTCCATGTGTATCTTTAAATCCACTGTTCAAAATTATTTTCTTTTTCATTCTTTCCATTTGGGCTCTTTTTTTATCTATAGACTCAGGTGGGCTGCATTGTTCAGAGTCATGGTTGTGTTAGGATGGGTCAGGCCCTGTGAATTCACTTGGCCTTGAAGCAAAAAACCTCATCATGAATAATGAAAGAAAGGAAAATAATGCCTGAGACTGAATGACTTTAAAAATTATTAATATCTATTCTTTCCCTCATAATTTGCCTCCAGACTTTTTTCCCTTTTCAAAATAGCTTGCCATTAGCAGTTGAACTTTCAATAGCCAGTACTTTGATAGAACAGGAGCTCTGAAGCCAAAAGAAACAACATTATTATTATTATTATTATTGTTGTTGTTATTATTATTATCTCACCTGAAGGTTCATTTTGGTAAGTTCAAAGCCCTGGATAAATGGAGAAAGGCCGAAGTTCTGCCCTCCACCACATCAGGCCGGCTCAAATTGGCCACTTGAAACACGGCGGTGCTTGCCAGGCAGACACTGAAATTCTTGGGCCCGTGGATGTGTAAACACCAGCGTCAGTTCCCGTCCAATAACCGCTGACAGGAAAGCTGGTCCTGGGCAGAGCAGCACCGAGGGGATTTGCAATTATGAAGGAACGGGATCTATCAGGGATGCAACCGACTGCCACTAAGTAGCTCCGCAACTCTCAGGGGCCTCCGCTCCGGCTCCCAACGCCTCGTCTCAGGCAGGAGATTTTCTTGCTTCAAAGGCTTTTATTAAAAACCGGTTCAGGTAAATGCTGACAATGAGCAAGCAAACCTGTTGAGCCCCGAGTCCACAACTTGCCAGGCAACAGGATGCTTCTCTGTGACATTTAAGAGTGCTAACACCTGAAGAAAATATTGCGTGTTTTACCCTTTCTGCTTGAAATAACACAAAAAAGTGCTGCTCTTGCAATGGCATTTAGGGTCATTTTCAGCAGGCTGTCCCCACCTTCATCCCCAGGATCTCAAGGCTCCCAGCTGCCTCCTATTAAAGGAAACCTGTTTCATCAGTGCCCTGGCCAGGACTTTGAAATGACCCAAAGCAGCTTTATCTACCCCAAAAGCACACCCACACCAGGATTTAGGGTGTGCTGAGTCAGGGCTCCTGGCAGGGTGGGGTCGTGGAGCAATTACAGCCAATGAGCTTCAGGGAGTTAATTAGTGCATTATCCCAAGCACCTGTGGAGCATGGTTTTAACTTCAGCCTCTGGCGCAGGCAGTTTTAGTGTGTGCTGGTCCACGTTCCCTCAGAGCAGCTCCCTCCGGCTCCTTGGGCTACCCCGAGCTTCAGGTAGGTCTTTGTGTTATTCCTAAAGTTTTACAGCTTTGTAGCACCACGGTGCTCTGGGTTTGTTTGAGGCGATGAGCAGAGAAAGTTTGGTGGTCGTAGGACCTGACCTTGCTCCTTTCTGAGGCAGTTGTAAGGTGGAGTAGCTGCTTGATGTGAAAGGTGATGATTTTGTCTTTCTGTGGTGGAATTCTAATTTTTTTTTTTCCCTCTTTTAAGCCCTCTCCCCATCTAGATTTACCGTCAGTTCCATGATGCAGCTTTGTTGGCACGTTTAACCTTTTAGACACTTGTACACGTGTATGGCTTCCCTTGTGAGCCTTCCCCTAGCTGGTCATCTGTGGAGAGCAGCAGGATTTTATGGGAATTGGTACTTCTTAAGTCAGCCTTCTTTGATTTTCTGTCAGAATAGCAGATGATTATTTTGTTGGTAATGGTCCGATGTGCCAGTTCCGTGAGCATTATGGTCTTTGCAGTCTGTGAAGTCGGAATCGTTATGGCCTTTTGTCAAGCAATGCTCCTACTGAGTGTGGGGATTTTACCCCTGGTTAAAACAGGGATTGCCCCAAGCTTCCACTTCATCCTTCCCCTGGTCTCGGAGGAGGGGTGGGAGGACAAAAGGTGCCGCTTTTTCCTCAGCTGCCAGAGTTTCAGGGAACCTGGGCAGCCTTAACGAGGCACAGCTGGGCCTCGTTGAAACACTTAAGGGTGAAGGCCTGAGGAGCTTCCAGAACCTTCTGGGCCTTTCCAATCAGGCTGTGGATTAATTAATTACCTCTGCCTGGGCTAGAGGTGGAAGGAAGCCTTTTAATGTCTACCAAGGGATAAAGCTCCTTTTGCTGCCCACCGAAAGCATGGCAGACTCCGCTTAAATGGGTAAACCTTTACCATGGGCCCCATTTCGGGGACTTAAGTGGCTCAGGGGAGGAAGTCTGACGTGGAAAACCCCCCGGATTCGGGGGGGCTCACCTGCAGCGTGTGGCAGGCTGGGTTTTAAGCCGTCAAAACGCGCTTGTGTATTACCTGCAGAGATAATTGAATGTGTATGCACATCCCCAACAGAACACCTGTGCTGCCTCCCTGGCACGCATAAGTATTCCCTGCATGCCCGTGTGTTCTCTGCAAGCTACGCTACACATTAATAAGACAATCCATATATTGCATTAGGACAGACCTATGCAGACAATGCTCCAGGTACTGATATTTTTTGTGTGTGTGTAAATCCTGAAATATGGCTGATATGGTCCACTGCAAAATGAACCTATATTGGAAATGGCAAAATTGTAATGTAAAATATACTGGGGTCAGTGGGGTGTGATGTTTTTTGCATACATTTTTTCTCCCTTGACCCATGCCATTCTCCCGCATATCGGGGGAAAAAAGCTTCATCTCGCACAGAAATGTGATGTCCTTTACTGCCAGAGGCTGTTGCTGTTTTAAATGAGGAAAAAGCACAATGCATGAAGAAGGAAAATTAAAGCATATTCATTTTGGAAATTAGATACGGTGTCAGGAGACTCTCTGGAAATAGCATGGTTTGAATGGAGCACCAGACTACAAGACAGTTCACTGAACTTTTGACCACTATTTATACTGTGGTAGCTTTTGAAATGGGAAGACAGCGAAGTATTTTATAGCTGTTTAATAGTGGATTGTGGCTTTTACTAGACATTTATCTTCCCTCTGAGTGTATATAAGGTAAGTAAACATTATGTAGTGTAATTGCGTTGTGTTGGAAGCGCTTTAATTTAGGGCTGCTTTATGTTCCCTGTTTGTGGTACATCTCATCCCCAGGCACCGGGAGGGGGGTGCAGGTGCCACCTGACTGCCTGATTCCATCCCAGGATCCCACACACAGCTGAGGCTGCTCCTGGGACCTAAGTGATGCGTTTGCTGTTTGTACTGGGCAAAAATTTAAGCGTAAAGCAGAGGTGGTTGATGGCCCTGGACTGTTAGGGAAGCTCAGGTAACTTCTAGCTCCAGGCCTGACTTAATTTCTCTCTCAATTCTATATGGTGAAACTCATTTTAACCTCCTCTATGGCTTCAGTCCCTCTTTAGCATTCCAAGTGCAGGGAGCAATACACCCTTCCAGGGCTGGCAGCTATCTCATTACGATTGTAACGATGCCTCACCAGGCAGACATGCATGAATGAAACACTGTTTGCAAAACCAAAAATGTGTTTGGGGTATTTTTAGTTCCTATTAACTTGGGCTGTTGTTCGGGGAAATAATATGGGAAGATCAGAATTTTGGTGTGATCTGCGAAAATGCGGTCTCGGTGTAGTCGAGACTCTTCTTTCTGTTCTCCCTTTTCTTTCTGTCCACGTAAATGTTTAGCTTCAGCTGGCATGGGGAGAGTTGCACCGTGGCTCTGGGTCTTGGGGACCAGTCATTTGAGAGGGAAGTGCTCTGGAAAAGGAGCTGCCACTGCCAAACCAGCCACCTCCTCGAGCTGAGGACTCAAATGGAGTCATGCTGTACTGGGATTGGTGCATGTAGTCCTATTTTCCTTTCTATTTTTTTTTCCCTCTTGGAGACAGTTATAAAACAGATCTCTTATTGCTTAATACTGAGATGTAAGCCTCAAAGCCCTTTTTTTTTTTTTAGTATGACATTAGGGGAAGTTTAGGCTGATGGACATCCATTGCGTGGTCCTTTTGTCAGTTAGCCTTTGATGTAGTTTAGCCTATGTGAGAAGGAAAAAAAGATTTTCTTTTTCCTTCTGCTATGGAAGATGCTTTTCTTCCTTG